>VMDO01001281.1:0-134642 GCA_007922755.1 Pedetes capensis
TTTTTTTTTTTTTTTTTTTTTTTAGACAGGATCTCGCTAAATTACGCAGGCTGCCTCTGGTCCCCGAGCCGCTGGGATTACAGGTGTGCGCCCCGGCGCCTGGCGCTAAAATCTTCCAATTTTTATGTCATGCCAATTTGATAATACAAACAACAACAACAAAATCACTGTATGGAATGAATGAACTATTTCCAAACTGGACAAGCTTCTGGGCCAAAAATTTGTTACCTCTGAGGTAGCAGACCTAGGGATACTTATTCTAAACAAGGCAAAATTTGAGTGATAATATTTGTTATTTTTTAAAGAGCTATAGGTAGAAGAGGGGATCAGTTTTTCTTTTTATATTCAGTTTGAGTCATATTAACAAAGTCTCTATATCTGCCCCCCTACAACATACCTGTCATATCTATCACTGCAGATCTGTTTTAGAGCTAGCTTCTTGTCCAGCCTTGTGATATCAGATTCAACAAAGTAAAAAGTCCCCTGAGCCCAGGCAGATATAAAAAGTGTTGAACAGAAAGCATTGTCATATCCACATTTCTTAGTGGGAGATCAATTTACAGATTAGATGTTAGGCATGAAATGATTCCTCTCATTAAATGGTGTTTAAGTGCTCTTCTTTTTAAGCATTGCCTGTGACTAAAACCTCTGATCCCACACACAAAAAATACACACTACAGGAAGGAGGCAAACAAAGAATGTTGAATTTGGGGGAAAAAGGTACAACTGCACAATCATCCAAATGTTTTCACTAGCAAGTTCAACAGCTTAACAGTATTTTCTCCAAAGGAAGTTGAAGGTAGAAAAAATTAGTTTATTCATTTATTCATTGAATATTTATTGAGCTGCTACTCTGTGTCAGATACTATTAACACATTAGGAATATGGTAGTGGATGTTGTTGTTAGGTGCCATTGAGTCAAGTCTAACTCATAGTGACCCTCTGTACAACAGAATGAAACATTCTTTGACACTGTGTCATGTCTGGCATTGTGTGAGTGCTTTTCTGCTCTTGATAGGGTTTTCAATGGCTGCTTGTTTCAGGATTGTTTTGGAAGTGGGCTGCTAGGTCCTTCTCCTATTTTTGCAGTGCTTGGGATGGAACCCAGGGCTTCAGAGAGCATAGAGTGGCATTCTACCAATTGAGCTATCCATGGTAGTGGATAAAGAAGACATAGTTCCTGCTCTTATGAAGTTTTCACTCTGTCAAGAGGCAGTGGGGGGGAGCACTACGCAAATAGGAAAATAAATATAATGTGAAGTCAAGAAAAAATAGGTAGCAGGAAAAAAATCAAGCAATATAAGGAAGGAGTGAAGGAGGAAGTATGCTTACAGGTGATATTTAAACAGAGATCTAAATGAAATAAGAAAGTCAATGAGCAAATACAGAAAGTGTTTCTGAAAGAGCAAAGAACACAGCAAACTTGAGTTTTAGGAAGTGAGCTGAGGAGAGGTTGCCAGGTGTTCAAAACAGATAGGTATTACAATAAAGTCCATGTTTAACGAAATGTATGAACTAAACCCAAAACTTAGTGATAAGATCCTCAAAGAAGAAAGACAAGTTTAGTTACATATTAGTTACTTTTCTTGTGACTGTGGCAAGACCCCTGATGTAAACAACTCAAAGGGAGGAATTCTTTATTTTGGTTCATAGTTTGGGAGGTTTCAGTCCAGAGGGCTTGGCTGTGCTGACTCTGGTCCTGTGGTGAGGCAGAACATCATGGCAGTGGCAGTGCATGGCAGAGGCTATTCACCTCATGGTAGACAGGAAACCCAGGGAGAAGAAGGAACTGGGGACCAGGTATAACCTTCAAAACTTGCCCTCATTTACTCACTTCCTCCAGTTAGGACTCCTGGTGTTTCCAGAACCTCCCAAAACTCAAATGTCAGCTGGTGACCAAGGATTCAGCAAAACAGCAGGGGCTGGGGGAGACATATTAACAAATCATAACAGTGTAGATGATAGGGAAGCAAGTTTCACGGAGTACAGATAAGAAATGTCAGAATTAAAACCTGTTATTCATCTTTATTACTTACAGATTATTAACTGCTTCTTTATGTGGCAGAATTATAAGTTAATATATGTATGACAAAATTCATGATTTTTTAGCACAAAGTATATCTATAATAAATCTTGACAAGTTCTTTCTTTATCTTCACAAAATTTAGGGTAAAGATATCTTTTGTATACTTTGATTTAGAGATACCAAACTATCACAAACATTGGTCCATTGTCCACTTTCATATGTCATGGGAGTGCAGATCAGTATAAATACTCTGGCAAGCTATTAGGCTTGAGTGTATAAAGAGCTTTGAAAAAATTCATGCCATTAGATACAATAATTCCACTTCTAGGAATCCATCCTAGGGAAATAAACAAATGCAGACAAAGATTTATGTACAGGGATATTCATGATAGCTCTATTTATAATAGTGAAAAGTTAGAAACAACCTAAAGGTCCAACACCAGGAATTACCATTTATCTGTACAATGGAATATTTTGCAACCAGTGTGAAAGGTGATGTGAAAAATCTTTAATAAGAAGACATTCTAATGAGCAAAAATAAATTGGAAAAGCAGACAAAAAGATGGACCAAGTATACGTTGGATATAAATGTCTATAAATATGGAAGAAAAGGCTAAACAAACATATATCATGTAGCAAAGTAGTGGACAGTTTCTATTTTTTTCAAATCTGTCACAACAAGAACATATTATTTATATATATATGGGGGAAAGTTTTTCAAAGTGTCAAGATATGGCTGTGCTTGGAAAATTTCCCTTTCATGGGGTAAATTTGGGTATTTCTTTTAAGTCTTTGAACCCTCCACAAAAGATACCATTCTGGTACATTTGTCTAGCTGATTTCTTGGTTGGAAGGGTTGTGCTTGTCTCTGTCAGATATGATCACATTTTCTCAACTATGTTTCCATTTACGGCTTCCAAAATACCTACGATTTCCTCAAAAAAGAGCTAATTTCCCAATGTGATCAGCTAGGAATTTCTGCAATACTTAGCCTCTTTCTGACCCCCACCTTCCTAGATCTGCCACTTTTTGTGCCAATGATTATAAGGATTAACATAAGGATCAATGACTTTATACTATGAAGGCACAGCCTATTCAGCTAAGAATTTATATTTTTCCACATTGTAATCCACTATGTTTTTAGGGATAAGGTTTAGCTCAGTTGGTAGAGTGCTGCTCTGCATTCTCTGAGGCCAACACCACAATAATGGGAGGAAGACCTGGCAGCCCACTCCCAAAACAATCCTGAAACAATCAGCCATTAAAAACCATATGAACAGCAGAGAAGCACTGACAATAGTGCCAGGAATGGCACAGTGTTCGGGTAGTGTTTCATTCTGTTGTACATAGGGTCACTATGAGCTGGACCTGACTCAGTGGCACCTAACAGCAACAATGTTTTTAGGAGATGCTCTTTGAAACAAATAATTCTACAGTAAAACAAATTTGGCCAGTGCTTGCATAGTACATTTCCTTTTTCAAATCCATGATGCATATTAAAATGTTAACATTTCTGAGGTATACTATGAAATGGAAAGCTGACTGCATTTGCAAATTACCAAGTCTATAGTACTTTGTTATAGCAGCCCAAATGGATGAAGACAGTCAATATATACCAAACTGAAAGAAAGAAAGCTTTTTAATTTATTTTTCTTCACATTCTTGCTATTAACGTTCTTCAGAAATAGTTTCATGAAACTATCTTTATGAAGTACAGGATTAAATAAGTTTAAGAATGACAAATGCATAAAGAACTGTATTAGAAAATAGAGCGCTTGAAGGAAATGTTTTCAGAATTATTAAGGCAAAATCTTGCCAGTTCTTATTAAAAAAAAAAGTACAACCATTACCTAAGTCAATGTTGCCCTTGTACTTCTGGTAGAACCTAATTCTTAGCGGGATAAACTCCTATCTTCCTGTGTACTCACACAGGACTTGGCATACGGAGTGAGAATGATTCCATGTATTTCAGTGAATTTGATTGCATTGTGTCTCGGAGGAAGGAAACTGTTAAGTTATAGGCTCACTTTCTCCGTGTACCTAAATTAGTAAAAGAATGTGATAGTAATTTAACACAGTGGTCCCCAACTTTTTTGGCACCCAAGGACTGGTTTCATGGAAGGCAATTTTTCCATGGACTAGGAATGCATAGGGATACTGAGGCTGTAATGCAAGTGAAGGGGAGCAGCTCTAAATACAGAATACAGGTCTAAATACACCCTCTCACCTCCTGCTGTGCAGCCTAGTTCCTAAGAGGCCACAGACCAGGGATTAGGGACCCCTGATTTAACATTTGTTGATGCTATTGTTATTGTTGTTAGGTGCCTCGGAGTCAGGACTGACTCATAGGAACCCTATGTACAACAAAATGAAGCTATATTCAACACTGTGCCAGGCACATAATCTTTTTTATGTTTAAGTCCAGTGTGGCAGCCACTGTGTCAATACATCTACTGGAGGATCTTCAATTTTTCTATTGACCCACTACTCTCCCAAATATGATATCCTTCTCCAGGGCTTGGTCCCTCCTGACAACTTGTCCAAATATGTAAGATGCAGTCTAAACATCATTGCTTCCAAGGAGCACTCTAGTTGTACTTTTTCTAGGATGGATCTCTTGGTTCTTCTGGCAGTCTATGGTATATTCAATATTCATCTCCAGCACCACAATCTAAAAGCATCAATTCTTCTCCTGTCTTCCTTATTCAGTGTCCAGCTTTCACAAGCATATGATATGACTGAAAATACCATGGCATAAGTCAGGTACACCTTTGTCCTCCATGTGACATTTTTATTGTTCAACCCTTTAAAGAGGTCTTTTGCAACAGCTTTTCCTAGTGCAGTGCATCTTTTGATTTCTTATCAGCTGCTTTCATGGGTGTTGACTGCTGAACCAAGTAAAGCAAAATCTTGGATAACCTCAATCTTTTTTCCATTTATCATAAAGTTGCTTAGTGACCCAGTTGTAAGGATTTTTGTTTTCTTGATGTTGAGGTGCAATCCATACTGAAGGCTGTGCTCTTTGATCTTCATCAGTAAGTTACAAATCCTCTTCAGTTTCAGCGAGCAAAGTTGTGTCATCTGCATAAAGCAGGTGGTTAATAAATATTCCTCCAATCCTAATGCTACATTCTTCTTCATCAAGTCCACCTTCTCAGATTATTTGCTCAGCATAGAGATTGAAGAGGTACAGTGAGAGGATACAGCCCTGTCACACAACATTTCTGACTTACACCAAGTAGTGTTTCCTTATTCTGTTCCTACAACTCTCTCCTGGTCCATATATAGATTCCACATGAGTACAATTAAGTGCTCTGATACTCCCATTCTTTGCAATGTTGTTCATAATTTACTGTGATCCACACAGTCGAATGCTTTTGCATAGTCAATGAAACATTAGTTGACAGCTTTTTGGTATTCTCTACTTTCAGCTAATATCCATCTGACATCAGGCTGGGATTTAGCTCAGTGGGCAGAGCGCTGCGCTACAGTCTCTGAGGTCCTGAGTTCAATTCCCAGCACCACAGAAATGGAAGAAGGGCCTGGCAATCCACTCACAAGGCAATCCCGAAACAGTCAGCCATTGAGAACCTTATGAGGGTCGCTATGAGTCAGATACCGACTCAACAGCACCTAACAACAACAACAACCATCTGACATCAACAGTGATGTCCCTGGTTCCATGCCCTCTTCTGAATCTGGCTTGATTTTACAGCACTTCCCTGTCTATATTCTGCTGTGGTCACTTTTGAATGATCATCAGCAAAGTTTTACCTGCACATGATATTACTGATATCATTCAATAATTTCCACACTCAGTTGGATCCCCTTTCTTGGTAATAGCCACAATTATGGATCCCTTCCAGTCAGTTGGCCCAGTAGCTGTTTTCCAAATCTCTTGGCATAAACAAATGAGCACCTGAAGTACTGCATTTGTTTGTTGAAACTTCTCTATTGGTATCTCATCAATTCCTGGAGCCTTGTATTTTGCCAATTCCTTCAAGGCAGTTTCCACTTCTTCCTTCAGTAGCATTGGTTCCTAATCATATGCAACCTCTTGAAATTGTTGATCATCCACCAATTCTTTTTGGTATAATGACTCTGCATACTCCTTCCATCTTCTTCTGATGTTTCCTGAGTCCTTTAATATTTTCCCTGTAGAATCCTTCAGTATTGCCACTTGAGGCTTGAATTTTTTCTTCAATTTTTTAAGCTTGAGAAGAACAGAATGTCTCTTCCCTTCTGCTTTTCTCTCTCCACCTCTTTGCACATGTGATTATAATTTTTGATTTTGTATTCTCAAGCTGCTCTTGAAATCTTCTGTTTAGTTCCTTAACTCCATCGTGGCTTCCTTTTACTTTAGCTACTCAACATTCAAGGGCAAGTTTCAGCATCTCTTTTGACATGTAATCTGGTCTTTTCTTTTTTTCCTTTTTAATAACCTTTAGCTTTTCTCATGAATGATATTTTTTATGTCATGCCACAACTCATCCATTCTTCAATCAATGTCTAAGGTATCAAATTTGTTCTTGAGATGGTCTCTGAACTCAAGGCCATATGTGGTTTCTTGTATACTTGTTCTAACTTTCTTCAGTTTCAGTTTGAAACTGCATATGAGCAATTGATGGCCTGATCTACAGTCAGCACCTGGTCTTGTTCTGATTTTTGATATTGAGGTTTTTCATTGTCTCTCTCTATAAATACAGTCAGTTTGGTTCTTTTGTGTCCCATCTGGTGAATTCCATGTGTACTGTCACCATTTATGTTGATGAAAAATGTATTTACAATGGAAAGGTCATGGCTCTGACAAAATTCTATCATGCAATCTCCAGCACTGTTTTTGTGACCAAGTCCATATTTTCCAACTACTGGGCATTCTTCTTTGTTTCCAACATTTGCATTCCAATCACCAGTTATTCTCAGTGCATCCTGATTACAAATTCGATCAATTTCAGACTGCAGATGCTGATAAATATATCCCCTTTTTTTATCCACCCACCTTAGTGGTGGGTGTGTAAATTTGAATAACAGTCATATTAACTGGCCTTCCTTGTAGGTGTATGGCTGTTATTCTATCACTGATAGCATTGTTCTTCAGGACAGATCTTGAGATGTCTGTTTTGATGATGAATACACTCCATCTGACAGTGTTTCTCTGCTATTCACAGGGTTTTCACTGGCAAATTTTTTCGAGAGTGGGCTGCCATGTCCTTCTACTTAGTATATCTTAAGCTGGAATCTCAGCTGAAACCTGTCCACCATGGGTGACCCTCCTAGTATCTAATACTGGTGGCATAGCTTTTAGCATCACAGCAACATGCAAGCCCCCACCTTATGGCAAACTGACATGTAAGAGACATTTGTGAATGAGTAAATGGAAGAATCTTGATTATGCAAGAAAGACACAGAAAAATAGCTTAAAATGGTCTTCTGTTTCAGTCTTTGTGTGCTTAGAAAGGTGAGCCTTGTAAACCTCAGGAAGTATAAAAATGTTAAATGATGTGCTCAGGGTCACACAGGTATGCTAATTCTTTATGCAAGATTCCTTGAATCTTTGCTTCTGAGAAGGAAGAATTGGAGGTGGCTATGAGAGGTAACAGGACTCAGACAAGCGCCAGCCACCAGCCTCTGGAGTATGTCTCATTTTCAGTTACCCTGACTCTGTATCCACCCATGGGAACCCAAAGGAACTATTCCAAGGATATAGAATCCAAACCCAGGTTTCCAAGATCTGCCTTAGCTCTGTTGTCCTTAGAATCAGTATTTAAACAATGTTTAGTTTTTAGAATGAAGCTTTATTAGTCTATCTTAAATGGAGGAAAAAATAAAAAGCTCAATACAATTGTAAAGTTAGCCATAGCTAGGATCTCCCCTCCTCATTTGGTACATGTTTTGGGACTCAGAGAAAATATCCCAAAATATGGCACCTGACATGCTGAGTAATTTGAACTAAAAAAACTGCCTCAATGTTTCTTCACCTGCTGCCCTTCTCCACGCTCCCATCTGGGGTGGTTCTTCAGAAGGAATGCATTGTCTTGAACCCCCTTTCTCTGTTCTCATTAAACAGAGAAGATTAACTCATAGGAAAAGGAGACCAAAGCTCTGCCAGTCTGACTCCTCATCCAGAGCCCACATCTATCCTAAGAGACTTTAGCTGCATAGCAGGATAGTCTTTGTTTTGTGTGTGTGTGTGTGTGTGTGTGTGTGTGTGTGTGTGTGTGTGTGTGTGTTTAGTACTCAGCTCAAGATGAACCCAGGGCCTTCCACATGCTAAGCAGCCCCTTTTTATTTTTTATTTTTTTGTTTTGAAATGGGATCTTGGTGAGTCACATAAGCCGCCTCTGGCCTCAAACTCACCATCCCCCTGCCTCAGCCTTCAAAGTCACTGGGATTAGGGGCATGTGCCATGGTGCCTTACCAGAAATGTCTTTATTTGCCATGCATTTCCTTCCCTCAACCTCCCATGGCCTGGACCTCCCACTGAGGAACCTGGGCCCCTGTTCCTTTTCCCTGAGAAACTCCAAGCCCCTACTTCCTTCTGTAGCTCAGAATGCTGGTTAAGCTTCAACTGTCTGGCCTGTTGAGTTTCATACTTTGTGTGACTCCCATGTGCTGTGTGTCAATACATTTGTGTGCCTTTCCTTCTGTGAATCTGTCTATTGTCAATTTGTTTTAAAAACTCAAATTATTGAACCTTCAGGAGGTGGAATGAGCATGTTCTTTTGTCCTTGCACATGCAACTATCCTTCTTTCCTGGGTCAGAGACACATAAGAGCTCAATGCACAATTCCCAGGGCTTCTTGGACCCTCCTTTGAAAATCTACAACTTCCAAACAGGCCTCTTCCTCTTGCCTTCCTCAGCAGGACATCTGAATGATTTATTGAACAGGTTCTAACTTCATGGAAAACAGGAATACTCTTGTCTGGCTCCTTCTGCCTTCAAACAGTCCAAAATTTCTTAGAGAGTTTTAAATTGTGGGAAGAAAAAATATGGGAGAATATGCAAGGTAAAACAATAATAATCACAGCTACCATTACTGAATGCTTCTTCTCAGTCATTTTGATCAATAATTTTTCACTATTTTCTATAATCCTACCTTAGGAGGTTGGACTTTTCATCCCTATTTTACACATGACAAAAATGAAAGAAAGGTTTAACACTGCAATACACATGGATGAGCAGGTATCAAAACACAACATGCAAGCAGAAGTGGGGGCCATTAGTAGGGAAGAAGATGATCAGTGGGGAGGGGTCATGAGAGAGTACTAGGGGAGGTGAACATGAGCAATGTACAATGATATGCATGCATAGAGATGTCATAATAAAACCAAATAAATTGTATACTAACTAAAAAAAAATTACTAAGTTAAAAAAAGAATAAGTACTTAGCCCTATGTCACACAGCTAGTCGAGTGGTAAGGCTAGATACCAAAGCCCACCTATTCATTTTCTCCTCCACCACACATTTTGTATCCTCTTACTGTTTTCCAGGACTTCAGAATGAGATCCTCTCCTCAAAAGGGAAGATGGGCTGGCTGCCCTCACACATAACTCTAACCAGTGTCTCAGGAGGCTGAGTCAGGAGGATCACAGGTTCAAGGCCAGAGGCAGCCTGTGCAACTTAGTGAGACCCTGTCTCAAACTAAAATATAAAAAGGGGGATTGAGGTGCAGCTCAGTGGTGAACTACTTGCCTAGCATGTGTGAGGCCCTGAGCTCAACTCCCCAGTACTGGGAAAAGTAAAATAAAAAAGGAAGATGGTTGGGGTTTCACAATAGTAAAGCTGGATAGTTCTTTGAGGAATGGTGTCCGTTAAGCCAGGTATGGGAGGTCTAGTTCTTGGATAACATTAATGATTGCTCTCTTCTGGCCATATATTGGATCTTTAATCTCAGCCACCTAGCCATGATTTAAAACGTACTTTGAAGACATGAAGTAGCAAAACACTGTAGATGAACTTGTGAAATCCCATCATATATGTAAAAATGTACCTAAAGTGAAGATTCTGCTATTGTTACTCAATATCATGCCCTTTGTATGAGAAAGAAGAAGTTGTCTGTCACCAAGGAACCCAGAGCATCCAGCACAGTGTGCTGTTATTTTTTATGCCAAGGTCACAGTGGAGCAGCTTTCCTCTTGTGGATATGAATCCAGCTTTGGAAAACTCTGGTTATAACATTTGATCAAATGTAGTTGTGAGCACCGAGATGCTGCTCATCCATTGAGAGAAATGGGATGGTTTTTTACAATTTTCACTAAGAAATAGGAAGTAGAGTTTTCCTTTTAGTTTCATGGATATAAAATCAGTATTGAGAACACAGATGTACTAGTTTCAGTGAAGATTAGAGAGTGCAGAAGGTCAGTTTGAGGTGTTTATGACAAACTAGACCTGTAGCTGAACCACTGTGGTGTCTGATCCCAGTAGATCTCAGAAGCTAAGCAGGATCAGGCCTGGTTAGTACTTGTATGGGAGACTCCCTGGGAACACCAGGTCCTGTAGGCTTGGGAGAAGGAATGGGCAACCCACTCGGAAAAATCTATCCGCCATTGAAAACTTTATGAAAAGCAAAGAAGCACTGACATAGTTCACATAGTTCAGAGCATGGCAACAGTGTCAGGGAGTGTTTTGTTTGTTATGCATAGGGTCTCTATGAGTTGGGCTCAACTTGATGGCACCTAACAAAAACAACAACAAACAAGAACAAAAACTAGAGTTAGAATGAGGCAAACAGGAATAGAATTTTTAAAATTAATATGGAGATAAAATCACACACATAATTGCCCAAAAGTTATACTAGTTTTCAAAGTGAAAAAAAAAATGAACCTTATCTGATATCACATGAGAATGTCAATGACGCTAAAAATACAGCACATAACATTTCTTCTCAAAACACCTCTACAGTTTATATTTGATTTTTGAAATATGCACAAATATGATGAAAATCCTATAGTAGCAGAGGAGTGCTGTCAAATACAGTGCCAGGAAATGAGTCCCTCAGGCTAGAAGGCATTCAAGAAATGAATGGGGAAGAGTTACCTCCTCAAAGTAGAGTCAACCTTCACCATGGGAATGGAGTAAAGCCCCTGGGATGTCCTTTTGCTGATGTGGCATGACTCAAAATGAGAAGAAACACAGTGTCTGCAACAATGGGCTGAAACATAGAAAAGATCCTGCATATGGTACAGTGTTGGGTAGTGTTTCTTTCTGTTGTACACAGGGTCACTATGAGTTGGATCCGACTCTATGACACCTAACAATAAGTAGTGTGACATTGTAAACATTTTGCAAGTTTTAATTTGAAAATGCTTCAGTCTTCATTTGAGAAGTACCAAATCCAAATTACTATACATCATGAAGGAAACTGGGGATAGGGGTCCAGTCTTTTTCCTTCTGATCCTTCAGAGCCTCCACCACCATCTTCACAGCTATTATAATCCAGTGGCTCAATAAGCCGTGGATTTCAATACTTTACAACATTTGCATCCTATTTGAACATTTGTTTTTTAATTAAAGAGAAACAGAATGGTGGTTCAACATGATTTTAGTGAAAAGGAAGAATTTGTGGCTGTGTGCAATGATGCAAATGAAAAGGGAAAGGCTGAAACACAGTCCCAAAGCAGATGACAAAGGTTTTGCTAAGTGCAGGAGAACCCAATGCTTTTCTTGGCGAAATGTGAATAAACGTTTGTCAGAGGCTATGATTTCCTACACTGTACTTCCCATCCCCACCTTAACTTGTTTTTTCCTTTAAGCACCATCCCTCCATAACCATTCAGCACCCAGAAGAACATGCCTCAGAAGGCACAAAAGCTCTGTAATGTGGGTTAAAGCTGGCATTTCATCCCCAACTCAGTCCACTGAGTCTATTTAGTTCACTTGAAAAAACTGGCTTGTAAATAAGGCTCTAGCCTCCCTTAATTTTGAATCTCCTGGCTTTTGTCACTTTAAACCAGATCCTTAATGTTATTTAAATGTGGATGTGTTATTTTTTTCCCCTTTGGGGTAAGGGGTAGGGAGAAGAATTTATTGTTATTTTTAACTGAACTATCTTGTTAACCTTGGGGGACATCCCTGGAGCTGAAACCCATTCAAACAGTAATAGCTCAGCATTTCACTTCTGCAGACAGCACTGCAGAGAGTCAGTTTGGAAAGCTCTTTAAAAAGCACAGTGTCTGCCTGGACCTTTTCTTTGGGTTGCTGTGAAATTTTTCTTAGTAACAATTTTTGGCTGAGGGGGTTACTGACAATTGTAAACTGGAAGCCCTGAAAGGAGGAGGGGGAGGGCTGCTCGCGGCACTAATTAAAACAAAGCCTGCTTGTATAAACCACATCCCCCGCTGGTGCAAAGGGGCACACGGCGCAGGGGCCTCGCGGGGCACAGGGCTCTCAAGTCTGCAGGGTCTTATATTTTTAAATACAATTAAAAGTAATGCGCCTTTGTTGATTGTACTCTCCTTGCCAAACTTGAGGACGGAGAAGCTGCCAAACATTTACTTTTAAATGTGGTGTGCCCAGCCGCCTTCCAATGCCGTCATTGTCACCAAGGGCAGGGCAGCCTGTGATTACCGGCCTCCCAAGGTACGAGTAAGTTGCTCAGACAATATTGCAAATGAATACTGGTTTTGAGGCTGAGCGGATCAAACTGAAATTTGGTGTCACTTTTGTATTTAGGCTGAGGCAGAATTGTCTTTGCCTCTTGGTAGTGCACAAGTTTTAAAGTAGAAAACAGCCACAAAGCTAACTCCGCAATGCAGTGTATGTAAGCAGCCAAGACCTAGCTGAAAAGGAAAGAAAGAAAAGAGCAGGGGAAAAAAACAAAAACCAAAAAACCTTCTCCAATGAAAGAGAAATGCACAAACATGCCGTACTCTCTGGATTTCAAAAGCATCTAATGTTACAAACGATATTACATAGCTCATGTGAACTTTATTTAAAGCAGGGCAATCCACGAAGTATTCCCTTTATGGGTTTAGTGGCTGTCCACTTTCCTTGCTGGTCACGACTATGATTATTTTATAAGCCCTTTTGTAGCTGGGTTTATTTGATTTAACCTTTTAAATATAGCTTTGTTTCTGACAATACAGGAAGTCCAATGCCAGAGGAAAACTCTGCGTGGGGGATTAACGAGGGGGGCAGGCACACAACTTGAGAAGTTTGGGGAAGACAGTAAACTTATTAGAGACTCCTTGATTTTTCCAAAGTGATTATCTTCAAAGCTGAACACCAAGTTTTGATTCCTAAGTTTTATGAGGTTGCCAAGATACTAAACTAATACTTAGCTAGGTGATTCCCTCTGTCTCTGTGCCTCCTCTCATGAAAAACGTAGGCTTGAAAAACAAGGTGCAGCATCCGTTTTCAATTAAAAGAATAAAAATTTAAAGCCTCTCCCTCTGGGCCTGGTACTGAGCCAGGTGAGGGAACCAGATGGGTGTGGTCGCTGAGAAAGCAGTAAGATGAAAATACTCTTCTGCTTGAAGTAACTTTATATTTTAAAGGGTCTCCCTCCATTCCAATAAAGAAAACTACACGGTGCTCTCACTTTATTTCAATTTTTTTCCCATAAGATCCATTTCCTTTGACATTTTGCTAATTCCCGAGGACCCTCCATTTGACTTCTGTTTTCTTTGTGCATCTCTGATTTCTGTTCGATCCCACAGGGGTAAATATTTGACTTCTAGCCATTCCCAGGGGTGGCAGACCAATGTACTAAACACAGAGTCATTTCACTGTACCAAGAAATGAAGTCAGGCTCCAGGGGATAAACAGCCGTCCATAAATAACCTCACAGAAATAGCTTAAGGAACATGTCCTGCAAAGAAATCCTGGCTCAGTATATTGAATTTTGTTTATTTTGCATAAAAGTTTTCTTTGTCTAGATTTGTCAGCAAAACTCCCAGTTAAAACAAAACAAAACCAAGTAAAAAAAGTCCCACCTGAAAGGAAATTAACTGGTGCCCTTTGAAATGCCAGGGGAAAACAAACTTACCTAACATTCTAATGACTTTATGAGTGGTGGAAAAGGAAAGACTTAAAGGGAATGTCAGACCCAGTTTGAATATTCATATGCTGGGATTGAAGCCTAGGTGGTGTATAGTACAGCTCAAAGCATTTTCAACATCTGACTTCTAGAGGCAAAACCCACTCTTGTCAGTATACAAGACCAGCCCCAGACTTAACATTTGGCCAAGTCATAACTGACCCACCAGTGCTGTGAGATGGTTTGAGTTTCTGCCTCTTTGATAATATGGAGGAAATTTACAGTTTTAAAATGTTCTTTTGGAACTTCAGTTACTCACTTTAGTGAGATGAATTCAAGCAAGGGGGGGGAGTGGAGGGAAGTGTTAGATGGATACATACTATTATTAGTTATATTCATTTTGAGCATTGCCATTTAGCTCAGCTTTGCTTTTGGCACCTAAAGAAGTGATCCAATTTATATATTTGGATGACATATGTATATGTACTTAGTAGCCAAATTCGGAGGATTTATAAAAATATTATAGACTACAAAGATCCCTTCTGGTGGTCAATTAATATATATAATTTTTATATTATCAATTACCTTCTAGCTTTTAAGTCAAGTACTTAAATGCTAAAGAATCATAATTCTAATTTTTTTGGTTTCTGTCTGCTTTTTAAAATTTTTATCATCACTGTTCTATGTCAAATCCTTACCATTTCAAAACTTTATCTTGACAACAGACAGCCTTCTAAATAGTCTGACTACTTTTAACCTCACTGCACCATTATAGACCAGTATCCACATCTGGATTAATTACTTAATCCATATTTTTACAACATGAATCAAGACTGCTCAGAATTTGTGCCAGTACCTAACTACCTAAAGGAAGGAGTTTGAACTCGTAAGTTTTCCTTTCCTCTGTTATTTTGATTTTATGTCTACTTCTCTAACCAACTTTCTGTGAACTATTCTTTCAAATCTTTCATGTTTCATTGCCTTCCTTTTTTTTTTTTTTTTAACACTGTGCCCCTGCTTGAAATAATTTGAAGTCACAAGGTCTAGTTTAAATCCAACCTTCTTCAACAATGATCTCTACATTTTCTGAAGTCCTATGAAATAAATAGTACTTACTTTGGACCATTTGTTTATTTTCTTATGGACCTCTTAATCTTAATTAGATTACAAATTCTTTGAGGACAAGAACTGTATTTTGCAAACCTTTGTTTTGCAAGCAATGTTTGGAATGTTTGAGAAACACCATTAACGTAGGGCTATCAAGAGGACTACTCCTTTGGTAAGATAGTTTCAGTTTCTTAGAGAGTAAGGCCATTTTTCAGCATCAGTAGGAATGGAGGTGATGGATACTCCAAGCAGAACTATACACAAAGGACAAGTCTGTGGAAACAGGAGAAAAAACAGTCATCTTCTCTCATTCTCTACTTTAAAGAGTCTATATATCCAGGTTGGAGTTCTTACTTAGGGGTTTCTAAAATGATGTCCTATAAAGAACTCTAACAAGAAAAGAATCTGTAATAGCAGACAGCTAGCTTCAACAAGTATATCCTATTTTGTAACCCATATTGCTAGAGTCTGCTGGTAATTTCCTTCGGCTCTCTTTAAGCCTTTAGTAAATTTACATGGAATATTACAGGTTTGTGCTAGGTAAGCTATGGGAAATCACAAGAATAGTCCTCTGACCAGTATTAAAGGGAGAGTTATTCTGATTGGTGGTCATTATGATCATGGCAAGGGGAGGCAGAGAACAATTTTCCTATGAGGATGTTGTCCACCTATCTTCATTATCAGGAGCAGTCAAAATCAAGAGTTTTGTGTTATACATATATTTTAAAAAAATAAAAGTAGCATCTCCTTAAATTCCTATTAAAAGATTGTATAATAATGAATATTTATAAATAAATATTAGTAGTACTAGTGTTAGTGTTCATATTCAATTTTATCAAGTTGAAAATCCATGCCCCATAACTAAGATATGCATAGAGATAATTTTTTTTCTATAATATGTTCATAACCTCCTATCTCTGCCTAGGTGAGAAAATTTTTATGTTTTCCCAACCAAATAATTAATCACTTTTTGTTTTATATTGATACTTTTCCAGGTTAAATAAGCCCTTTGGGATTAACACTCAGTTGTTCACCTTTCCATCCACACATTTCTCTGTCCTTTCTCCTCAGGTAGCATTTGGGCATAATAGTTTAGGCTCAAGGAAGATGAGGTACATCACTAATTTCTGATCACTTATTTCACATCATATAAAAGATTATGAATACATGGGGAAAACAGGTGAAAGGAAAAAATCTATGAGAATATAACCCATGATTGCATATGGTTTTTATTACATATTACCTACAATTCTAGCTTTTTCCTCCTTCTTGCCTTCTCTTCTTTAGTTTATGTGGTTCTGTAAAATATGTAAGTTGATGAATGTGTAATCAGCAGTGATTTGATAGTTGCATAATGGATATAATAGAAGAATTATTACTCTGTACCCTATCAACATTTATGAATAATGAAAAGGAAAAAGGATTGATTCAAAATATAAGAAGTAAACCTATAAAAACACCTATTTAAAAATAGATAATCTTTGTGGTTTTAGATTAAGCAAGATTTCTTAGGCACAAAAAGCACAAACTACTAAAGAAAATAGTTCAGATATGAAAAGTCCACCCAAAAGACTCGGGTATTGAAGTCTTGGCCCCCAAATAGTGGTGCTATTTTGGGAGGTTCTAGAAACTTTAGGAGGTAGGGTCTACCTCAAAGAAGCAGGTCATTGGGGTTGGGTCCTTGAGGACTCTATCTGGTCCTCAGTCTCTCTCTCTTTCTTTTTCTTTCTGCTTCCTGCCCTCATGAAGTGAGTAGCCTCTACCATGCTTGTGCCACATGATGGTCTGTCTCAACATGGGCCCAGAATCAACAGAGCCAAGGTCTTTCCTCCTATAAGTGTACTTCATAATGGTGACAAGAATGTGTACTTCATCATGGTGACAAGAAATCTGACTAACAGAAAAGTACTGATTATACTGAAGTTCATCCAAATTACAAAACTCTTAAACTGGGTATGGTGGCACATACTTGTAATCCCAGCATTCTGGAGGCTGAGGCAGGAAGATCTTGAGCTTAAGACCAGCCTGGGCTATACAGGAAGACCTGAGTCAAAAAAATAATTACAAAATTCCTCAAAGACACTGTTATGAAATTAGACAAGTTGCAGACTGGGAGATATTTGCAAAGAACATATCTTATAAATATTTATATCCAGAATATATAAAGGACTCTTCCAACTAAAGAATACAATAAAACAATTTAAAAAGGGAGCAAAGACTTGAAAAGTCACTTCATCAAGAAATGACAGAGAAGCAAATAAGTGTATAAAAAGATGATAAATATTATGAGTCATTAGGGAAGTCAAAATTAAAAGTACAGTGAGATACCACTACCTATATATTAGCATGGCTAAATTGAGAAACAGGCTAAAGTAAAAGTTCTGTGGGGATGTAGGAATGCAAAATTATACAGACACCTTGGAAAATAGCACTCTAGTGCATTACAAAGATGCTCTTAGAAAGTTAAATATGCCCTACTACTCAGTTCAATCATTCTGTTCCAAGATATTTACCCAAGAGGAATAAAATATATATGTGTGTGTATGTTTGTGTGTGTATAGATAGAGACATAACTACACAATGTCCTGTATTCAGATGTTTATAGCATCTTTAACTACTACATTCATAATCATGAAAAAAGTGGATTCAACCCAAATAGCAATTAATAAGTGAATAATAAACAAATTGTGATATACAATAGAATAATATTCTGCAAAGAAAGTAGTGATGCAACAATGAGTGTCAAAAGTATTATACTAGGGAAAGAAGACAGACACAAAAGGCTTTATATATTGTATGATCCCATTTTATAGCCTGGAAAAGGCAAAACCATAAGACACAGAACACACAAATAGTCACTGAGTTTGTGGAAGGGAAGACATTGATTACCATGGTGCAGCACAAAGGGACTCTTGGGAATGGTAGAAATTTGTCTTGATAGTGGTCCCATGGCTGTTAACATTAAAAAATTTAATATTCATGCTAAGAATTAGTAAAGGGGAAATGAGAATTAGTAAAGTAGAAGATAGTGCTGAAGAAATGATAGCTTAACACAGCATAAGGCATTTTGGAGATGTAACATCTGAAATAGAGAATTCAGATAACAAAAGATATTCTGACATCTATCCAGTAGGAATTCCAAGATTCGTGAGTATTGAAATAAAAAATGATCAAATAGCTAGTTAACTTTTCATTCAGATATAATAGAAAAATAAAGTCATTTTCAAACAAATAAAAAAATGGTGGTGATTTATCCTACTAAGTCAGCCTGAAAGAAGAAAACTGAACCAGAGAAGGAAATGAAATACAAAACAATAACAATATGCAAAAAATTGGTAATTGTGGTTAAATCTAAATAATAATCTACTGTACAGAATAATTCCTAAATTTAAAGTATAAAGTGTGATAGAAATAAAGTACTAAACTATAGTCACATGTAAAATGGAGTCAGAAAATGACCGGAGAAAAAGCATGTAAATATTCTTTATTTGGGAGAAGGATAGTAACATATTCAATTTTATTTAGTCAAGTATACTTTTTAAGATTTCACTGAAAATGCATGGTCTACATATCTACATATTAAATAAGTAAAAGAGTAAAAGGGAATCAAACATGAATTAATCCAATGGCTGTTATGAGGGGAAGTCTCTCTTTTGGGAGTACAACAGACCCCCAAAATGTAGAAGACTACATTATGCAATCTCCCTTATTAGTTAGCCCTAGGACTAAATTCTTGTCAATAAAAGTTAAGTAGAAGTTTTTGAGTAGGATTTCCAAGAAACGTCCTTAAATCCATGTTGTCCAATATACATATAAAGAAGATCTGTGTACAGTGGCACAGGCCTGTAATCACAGCAACTAGGGAGGGTGAGGGAGAAGGACTAAAAGTCTGAGGCCAGAGGCAGCTTGCATAATTTAGCAAGGCCCTATCTCAAGATAAAAAGTTAAAAAGAGGCTGGGAGTGCAGCTCAGTGGTAGGGCACTTGCAAAGTATGCATTAGACCTTGGGTCCTGGGTTCAGCCCTTTAGTACTACAAGAAAGAAGGCCACAAATGAAAACCATATATGTAATTTAAATTTTTTAATAGTAGTTCCATTAAAAAAGTAAGAAGAAAAACCAGGTTGAATTCATTTTAATACTTTAACCCAATGTATCCAAAGTATTATTTCAACACAAAGTCAATATAACAAATTAGTGATAAATATGCAAGTTCATTTTGCTGATATAAACTCTTGAAGTTGTGGTAAGTATTGTACATGTGCAGTAAACCTCAGTTCATACTAGCCACATTTCAAATGAATAGTCAGAGATTGCTGATGACTACTGTATTAGGGAGCCCAGGTAGAAATGGATATGTTTTTTTATCCTTCTGCCTTTTTTCCTCTTCTAAGATGTAATACATTGGTGTTGGCTAGAGTTTCAGCAACTCCCCTAGACCATGAATTTTCCTTGAAATCAGAAACTGTAGAAGAGAAAGATCAAAGAAAAAAATGGATTCTAAATACTGTGTAATCCCATTAGCAGTCATGGGCTACCAAATTGTGGACTTCACTGACATGGCTATGGTAATCTCAGACAATACAAACTATGGTAAATGCCATTCATAGTGACAAAGAAGGCCACTAGATAATGACAAAAGATAGATAGTATAGCATATTGGTTAAGGGTACAGATTTATGAACCATATTATGTAGATACAAATCCTAACATAGCCATGCATTAAGACTTAAGTAAGTTATTAACTCTCCAAACTTAGATTCTCAACCATAAAATGGGAATAATAATATCTCCCTTTTAGAGTTATTGTAAGGACTAAAATTAATTAATACTTGCAACATGTTTAGATTATGTGTGTTGTATGGCCTGTTAGTCAGCTTTCCCCCATAGCTGTAATAAAATATCTGAGATAAGTCAACTTAAAAGGAGGAAAGACTTATTTGGAGTAATGGTTTCAAAGACTTTAATCCATGGTCAGGTGACTTTATTGCTTTGGGGCCTGTGGAAGGCAGAACATCATGGTGGGCAGCATGTGGAACAGGAAAGCTGCTCAGCTCGGAAGCTAAAAGAGAGAGAAGAAACCAGGGTCCTAATATCCCTTTCAAGAGGATGCCCCCAATAACCTAATTTCCCTCAAGTAGGCCACACCTCTTAAAAGTTCCATCTCTTCCCAATTATCACCACAGGCTAGTGACAAAGCTTTTTCACCACATGGTCTTTGGGGGACATTTAAGATCCAAGTCATATCACATGGTAAATGCTTTGTAAGAGTCAGATACCTTTAATTCATTAGGAAAATATAATAATTCTAAACACATATACTCATTAATGTAGGCTTCAAATATATAAAACACAATTGGCAAAATTATGCAGAATGGTTGATAAATCCATGACCCTCGTTCAAGAGCTTGACATATCTCTCAATGATGAATAGACAAAAAAAGTTATTTGAGCAAACAAATGTGATTAATGTGCCTTCGATAATCTTCAGATTTGGTGGCCTCAAATTTTAATCTGAGATTCTTGACATCTATTAAAAATATAAAAATATATCAATTTGAATAATTTTAATTACCAAAAAAATGTTTGCTGTTTTCTTATGTTCTTATGTATCTTATGTTTTCTTATGTTTCTTATGTGTTTGTTATAGTCGTAGCTGAGGAATTATGATGAAAGAGATACATGCGCAACTATATAGTTTCCTCCATTTTATTAATACACTAAATGTTTTTTAACCCACATTTTAATGACATAAATTATTAATTTTATGATTAATATATCACATAAATATGGAGTTCCTGGCTACAAACTCTTAATTCGTTTTGTATGTATCTTTTAGCCGAACATTAGAAAATGAGTGGATAATGCTTCCTTTAGAGATCAATGAATGTCATCTCCTCTGGGCTCTTCCTAACATAGGGTAGCCCTTTCCCACTCCAAGATCTGTTTTCTCTTCCACTGAGGCAGCAGGTAGAAATACACTCACTGTTCTTCTGTGTTAAAATACTTCCAAAGGCTTCTATTTATAATATGTTTTAAAATTTGGAAGCTTTTTAACTCCCAACTCCTGAGTCTTGACTATCTTTTAAAAATATGACCTTTTTTCTGCTTTTTATAATTTTGCTTTAGTAAAATAATTTGCATCATTTGTGGAGAATCAAATTGAACAGGATTTGTTATTTTAAAAAAAGAAAGCATTGGCTAAGTATTATTTAGACTAGAGCTTGAGAGATGGAAAAAGAAACAAGATTCAACTCAAACTTGCTAAACAATCTCAATCTTACAGAAACTCCAGGCAACTAAAATACCCTCTGGAGAGTAACATTTCATGCTTAGGAAGAAGTTATTTACTTCATGCAGGAAAGTACTTTGCTCCAAAGAGGGGCCCTGGCTCACCATAATATTGGGTTTGGCCTATCCTGGGACTAGACTTAAAATATTTTATGTTCTCAATTTATTTTTGCTCACATCTGGATTACGGATAATTTTTCTAGACCTGAGTTATGGAAAATTTCTCTTGTCAAAACTGCATGCCATATACTTGATGGTAAACATTTTAGTCTAATTGCAAATTTTACCAGTGGGAAAGCTAATTATTTGAGGTGTGGGTCCAAAGGAGAATTTGCCTACCTTTAAGTAAACCACAAACACATATCTCTGAGAACTTGAAGTGCTGCACTCTGCTGCAAGGCAAAGAGGCATTTCCTGCTGGGCCCTCCCTGGGGAAACACTTGCCTTTGCCTAGGGGGTTATTTCTACAGGCTGGAATAGTTTTTCCTGGATGTGGGGGTCCTCTTAAACACAGGGGAATTGTGGTGGCCCTGTGAGGTTGAACAGAGAATTATTTGAGTGTCTCCTTTCATTTTACTCATATCCCCTCAGCATTGCCATAACAAGTAGCCCATTCTCTTGTTGAGGGCTTCTTTGGCAATGCCTTAGGGTGAGCTATTGCTAAACTGCCTCCTGTCTGTTCCCCCCATGTTTACTGCAGCCAAGAGAGCAGAAGAGAGGGATTCCCTTTTAGTTTTGTGCCAGATGCTTTTACAGTTCTGTCTTGTTTTTATTTTCCTACTGGGCAGAAATTAAGAGTTTTTATTGTCTCAAAGTCCTGCTATTCAAGTGCAAACTTTAATGGCAAAATAAAACCAAAAAATTGCACAAAATAGAAGTATTGTTGCTTTTATTTTAGAAATGACAGTATCAGCACAGATAGCAAGTATAAATGCTTATCAAAAATAGGTTTCATTGTGCTATACATGTTATGGAACTTAATATATTTTTCAGTGAGTATTAATTAGGCACATATATACTAGATCCTGGGTTAGACATGAAGACTATACAAATAAATAACACTTGGCCTTATTCTGAAAATATTCTGGGTTTTTTGTTGTTGTTTTCTTTTTTTTTTTCTTTTTTTTTTTCAGTACTAGTGATAGAACTCAGGGCCATGCAATAGGCAAGTGCCCTACAACTGGTCCACACCCCAGCCCTATTTTTATTTCTTATTTTGAGATAGGGTCTTGTGAAGTTGAGCAGGCTCTCTCTGGCCTTGAACCTGTGATCCTCCTGCCTCAGCCTCCTGAGTTCTGTTATTATGGAATTACAGGAATACACCACTATGCCCAGCTGAAAATATTCCTACTTGTTTCTGAGAAATAGGTTTAGGAAAAAGACAGACATGCAAATACCTAATTATCATGTAATATATATGCCATTGAAACTCAGAGAAAGAATAAATTCTGACTGCAGTGCCTTAGAACAATTTTATAGGGGAGACAATACTTGATTTGGATCCAAGGGTGAGTTGAATTAACAAAAGAGAAGAGGACTGTTTTTAGGAAGTGGAAATAGTATGTGAAAAGGCAAAAAGATCCTAAATATCATCGAATGTTTGATCAATAGTTTGATATGTCATGAAGTAGTGTTCAAGAGATAGAGTGATGCTCAATGAGTTAGGAAAGGAAGATAATAACCAGGTAATAATGCATATGAGATGAAACAGTGAGAGCTAAAAGTTTGGGGCTTTATTCTTTAGGAAATGGAGTTTGTCTTTGAAGGTGAGTAATAAAATAATTGCCACACGCCATACCTTGTTCTAAGTGCTCTAGACAAGTTTACTCTTATAAATCCCACTATAACCATATCAAAGAAGGACTACAGTGATTTGCATTTTACAGGTGACCTTGGACAATGTACCTATTTCCTCATCTTTTTAAATTGATCTATAGCATCTACAGAATCCCACTCAAAACCACAGCAGGCTTTTTTGTAGAGATTAGCAAGCTGATTCTAAATTCATATGGAAGCACAAAGGTCCAAGCATAGACAAAACAGCTTTTAAAAAGAAAACAACTATGGGGAATCTATACCAACTGATTTCAAGATTTATTGTGAAGCTGTGGTAATAAAGACAATGTGATCATTGCATTAAGATAGACAAGGAGAAAAGAGAGTCCAGACATGCTACAATTTACCCCTGAAGCATCTGGCAAAGGCTTAGTAGCACTACTGGGAGTTGGTGGAACCATTTATAGGCGGGGCCTAGTGGGAAGAAGTTAGGCCATTGAGGGCATGCCCTTGAGAAGATATTGAGAGCCAGTGCATTCCTCTTTTTCTCCTCCCTGTCTTTGCTTCTTGGTTTCCATGAGGTGAACAGACTTCTAATACCACGTACTTCCAGCATGACATACTGACTTACCACATGGCCAATGCTGGCAGGACCAAGCAACCATGGATTGGAACCTCTGAAACTGTGAGCCAAAATAAATCTTCCCTCCTTATAAGCTGATTATCTCAGGTATTTTGTCATAGTAACAGAAATCTTACTAACACAAGAAATAAAGCCACTTGTATTTGTATATACACATACACATACATGTACAAACACATATACAAAACTGCATTTTTATAAAGATGCAAAGGTAATGCAGTGGAGAAAGTATAATATTTCCAACAAATGATATTAGAACAGTTGGATAGTCATAAGAAAAATATTTAAAAGAGAAAGAGTTGATCCATTTCTCACACCATATACAAAACTGAAATGATAAAACTTCTAGGAGAAAACAGAGAAAACTTTTGGTGAATATAAATTTGGCAAAGAGTTCTAAGCTACTGACACCAAAAGGAAGATTCACAATAGAAAAACATGATAAAAGCTGGATTTCATAAATTTAAAAATGTCACTTTTCCAAAAATATACTAAGAAATGAGAAGATAAGGCACAAATTTGGAGAACATATTTGCAAAGCAGATACCTGATGAAAAATTATATTCAGGAACTCTGAAATCCCAACTTAAAAAGTAGTCCAATAAAGAGATGGGCAAAGATTTGATCAGATACTTCAGAGAGGGAGGTATCAGAAAGAAGGACAAGTAAATGGATATGTTCATTACCTTAATTGTGGTGATGGTTTCACATGTGTACACATTTGTTAAAATATACTGAATTGCCCACTTTATACCAATTGTGTCTCCATAAATCTATTGAAAACAAAATGTCATAGGAAGAGGACTAGATCTATTCTGTGATTTAATATTTAGCCTGGAAGGAAATTCTATGCACTGTGAAATCATCATTAAAATGGAAAAAATATTTTTGGTTAATTATGATTTTTAATATATTCATTAAGTATGTATTAAGTGCCTGTAGATGGCAGCTCTGCTAGGAATGGCTGAACCCAGACATCCTGCGGAGGACAAGATGGAGTCCTACATTCAGAGAGTTTATTTGATCAGGATTGCAATGTAACACAGAGCCTTAAAGTGAAAGCTTCAGAGTTGAAAACACTTTCCAAGAATTCTTCAAAAGTTTTCCATAAGATTGAGTCAAATAGTTACTTTATAAGTAGCAGAGTCAGAATTTAAACTCAATCCCAGAGGTTTTGCTTTTAATATCCGTATTGCCATTTAGTATTATGAGACTCAATCATAATCAGAAAGACTGAAGTAGAATTAAAGTGTATTAACTCTCTTGGAATGAATTTAATGCCATTTATGTTTTCCAAGTTTTATTGAGGAATAATTGACCAAAAATTATGTATTTTAAAATTTACAATGTGAAATGATTGCTACAATCAAGCTAATTAACATCTGTCAAGTTTTGCAGGATTAAATGTTATTTAAAGCCATACCATGTAGCTCCAAAAATCTTCTTTTGTACAAAAAGGATACAAAAGAAATTCTGGGACAAATATTCTGTAGGGTACCTTCTGTATGTAAAAATCATGTGCGGGTCTTTTTGTCCATGTGAAAGTAGAAGATATCTTGGCAATTGTAATCATCCTGGTTTTCTTTTTACTACTGGGAAAAAATAACACCTCTCTTTCAGGTATTTTTGGGTCCTTATAGTTATCCAGATGGTAGACCTCACCTTTTCATTTGCTTACATTTATGGGGATCGGTGGTGGGTGAGGTGGGATTAGGGTGTAAGGCAGCAAGAGCCTACCGGGGGGTTAAGTCTTCTCCTGGCGAGGTCAATACAATAGAGAACTAAACAGGAGAGTCCTTGTGGGCAGTGCATAAAGCAAAGTAGCTCCTTCCAGGTTCTTGGGATAGGTCTTAATACCTACTATTTGATGTTGGGTGAGCCATATTTTCTAGCATTACTTTCAGTGAAGGAGTGTCTACAGCACTTGGTCCAAATTCCAAACTGCCAATTCTGTTCCAAGCAACTTTCATAGATCTTTCCAAAGGAGGTGTTTGTCTCATGGTCAAGATTCAATATTATCTTCAAAGGTTGTGTGCAGAACTCAGAGGAAATATGATGGCTTTGGGTTGAACTTAAGTTAGCTAGATCTTTCCATACACACTTACATACTACCATGGCAGCCCTCCACGACCATTAGTTTATAATTCCAAAAGTGATGCTTCTTGGAGCACTTGTTGGCCACAAAGAACTGGGACAAAACTGGCATCTGAGAAAGACCTATCTTTCTCCTGACAGTGTCAGGATTAGTCTATAGGGTTCTGGGTCTTTATACCTTTAAGACAGTTTTCAGCCTCAACACTACTTGCATTCTAGGCAATTAAGTTCTTTGTTTTTGAAACTGTGTACCATGGGGTGTTTAGCAGCATCCCTAACTTCTACCCACTAGATGATACTACCACCATCCCCCAGTTACAACAACCAAAATTGTCTCCAAACAATGCCAAATGTCTCATAGGTGACAAAATTCAGGCCAGTTGAGAACCACTACCTTAAGTTCATTATTTCAGGGTCCTGAGTTGGGACCAGTTTAATGTATTCCGTAGATTCTTACTACTTCTTACTATTTATTTACTATTCTTACTCTGTCCTCCTCCTCCTCCTCCTCCTCCTCCTCCTCCTCCTTCTTCTTCTTCTTCTTCTTCTTCTTCTTCTTCATTATGCTTACTATTTACTATTCTCACTATTATTGCTATTATTTATTAATTTGTGTATTTGATTTTTAAGCATAATATGGTGGAAGGTCAAATACACTTTTTAATGCTAAACACCTGTGAGAAATATACTGTGCCCAGCAGTGATGATCCTCTTAAGTTGCCTAAATACCCTCCTGTAATACTTGAATAAGGAAGAGTAAGTGAACAGAAGATGGCCTGTTTCTTGAAACCAGTGTTAGAACAGTAGTAGTAATTAGGATTCATTTTCTCTGTGTGTCAAGACTGTGCTCAGGGCTCTGCTGAGCAAGCCTTTGCAGTAGATGGCATTTTAAATCAGTGATTGATAGCACCCACAGCTTTCAGGCAGGAAAATGTTCACAGTGACCTCTACAGAGCTGAGGTACTGAGTTATGTTTCAAAAGCTTGACAATGCCAAGATGTCTTTAAGCTTGTGAAGTTTTAGGACCAACATTATCTGTGAAGTGGCTGATGGCTCCAAAATGTAGATTAGCTCTGATGATAGATTGGAAGATACAGGAAGAAATTATGGAGCAACAGTATTTCTGAGTTTTTTTAAAAAGGCTTTAAATTCTGTTTTTAACAGATTGCTTGTTGTCTGCAATCTTCTTTAAAGTGACCCTGTAGAATTTTCTTTGTGTTTCCTAAATTCTGTCCTTGGCCCTCATATCTTTTTCTCTCTGTCGCTATTTTCCACTAGTGTTCCCATATACTCATATCTCTTAAAATACTTCCCCTTGTACGTGTGACTCCAAAATCTATCTCTTCCTGGAATTCAGACTGTGCTTTTAACTAATTACTGCATGCTCCCTCACATGTTAGATATGATAAGCTCAACATGCCTAAAACTAACTCAACACTTCTCTTCCAAATGTCTTCCTCTTAATGAATGTCATCCATATACTGGTTATCCACCCCCTAAACCAAGGTCTCATTTCCTTCTCCTCACACTATCAGGAACCCCAATTTGTCATCCTGCAAGGGACAAACTTATGTGGATTCTGCTCCCTAAATAGCTGTCCAAAGTTTCTCATCTCCAGTGCCTTTGCACTTCAGCAACAGCATCAATAGCAGCATCACCTGAATTTTTCAATGATATCTAAGTTGGAGCATCTGCCAAATTTTCATCTTTACATTGGCAGTGAAATTACTTTTCTAAGTAAAACAAGTATATAATTGGGTCACAGCCCTGATTTGATATTCAATGGTTCCTTTAATCACAAATCTAGTTTTTGTCAGCCATATATAACTGGCAAGGCTCTTACTAACTTGAGAAAACTCTTTTGCCACCAGTCTTACATCTTCTATTTCCTGACTCTTACCCATACCTTTATAGTGCCATTGGAGTTACAATTCTGTCCTCACTTTTTTCTTCAATTAAATAGCCCCCATTTAGTTTATTTTTTAATAATTGAGCAAATATGATGGTGTTCTTCTAAGAGCACTCTTCTAAGCACTTTAGAAATATTAACTCATTTAAGTTTAAAACAACCTAAAATAATTTTTCTACAACTAAGTTTAAGAATATGCGAGTAACATTACAAAGAGACATGCCCGTAAGTTTTTTTACTGCAAAATATTATCCATCACCTAAGCAAGAGTTCTTAGGAAACAAGAGAAGTTAAAATGATACCAGGGCGTAGTTTTGGTGTCACAAATACCTTCCACTATAACTTTCTTTCCTTTTTCCATCTAAAAGCCTTATGTTTATTAACTGTGTATTGAGAATACTGAATGCAGTGAATTATAAACATGAAATGGGTGTGTACTCTCTGAACACTGCTTTAAAAATAAGGTAGCATGTGACTTGTGATAATTTAATCTCTCTGCATCTTAGTTTTTTCTGCAATTCCAAATAGATATATTATTACCTAACTTACAGAGATGTTTTAAGGCTTGAATGAATTAATACATGGAAAATGCTAAAACAGTCTGTCTCACAGTAAGCACTCAATAAAAGTTAGCTATTATTTATATGCTCCCGTCTCCCCATCTAGACCACAAGCTTCTTGAATTCCAAGAGCATAGGATAGTATCTGGCATGTATTAGATGCCCCCAAAATACCGGCATAATGATGAATAAAGAGGAAGCACAATAAGGATTCCAGGAACTAAACAGAATTTGTAGATTATTTGAACATATGATGCCTTATTCCTAAAGGTTTCAAATAACATTTAGATAATATTTGGTTCTCCTTAGAGGCAATGATCAGGGATAATATCTCTGCAACAGAGAGAACACTATATTTAGATTCAGTCACAAAGAGATTAAATTATCTTCCTGGGAACTAATAAAGAATTTGGAATAGCTACTTTATTGGTAGGCCTACAGTTCTACCTGGTGTCCGATCCTATCTGATCTTGGAAGCTAAGCAGGGTAGAGCCCAGTTAGTCCTTGGATGGGAGACTGCCTGGGAATACCAGGTGCTGTATAGGCTTGGGAGAAGGACCTGGCAGCCCATTCCTGAAACAATCAGCCATAAAAACCCTATAAATAGTAGAGAAACACTGACAATAGTGCTGGGCATGGCACAGTGTTAGGTAGTGTTTTGTTCTGTGATACAAGGGTCGCTATGAATCAGACGCAACTCCACAACACCTAACAACAGCAACAAACTTCATTGGTAGTGAGTGAGAGCTCTAAACACTTTAAAATGGCAGAATTAGCCTACACATATTTCATTTATGTGGTTTTATCCTGGCCATTTTTTAAAAGCATCTCACTGGAAGAGCCTTCAAAGATAGTAACTTCACAGAGCTCTGCAGGATTTTTAAGATGCCTTTTAATCAGGTGCTTTGGAAAGGAAGTAGATCATGTTACCTATTTCCCATAGGCATTTTCCATATACTCAGATGGCGCCAGAGGCAAGTTTATGACACTGTCGAAACCAAAACCAAAGCAGAACAGAGCAAAAAATAGTGTCTCTTTTTCTGTATTATAACAAATGGACAGAACTATCGGGTGGTATAGATTAATGTTGTAAGGTAAATGTCCTTCATCACTATCTCTCTGAGAGTCATGAAACTAAAACCAAAATTGAAAAGGAAGAATGAAATCAAACATGGGCATCTTTCCAAATAGTCAAATATTTAGCAATATATAGACTAAACATCTGGGTTATGGTTAAACTTTTTTCCCACTTTTATCCACATTTTGACCCAAAGATTGAACTCTATGTGAAAGGTTCGACTATTAGATTATGAAAGCTGAATCAACAGTTAGTCATCACAGAAAGTGTAGGTACTTATTGAATTAGAGGTTGTCATAGGGGAGAAAATCAGGAAATGTTAGCCAAAGTCAATGGTTTTGTGGTTGGATTTTTCTGGAATTATACTAATGAAAAATAAATGTGCTCTGCCCAGAAGATCAAATCCAAGACAAATAAAAACATTATCACACTAGCCTTAAAGTGATGCCCTCACTTTCATTGAGGGCCTGGGAGGAGGAAGGTCCTTGGAGAATTTTCTAGAAGTAGACAACATTCAATTTTGTTTGCTAAACATTCTTGACCTCATGGCCTCTATAAAAATAGTTCCTTTCAGTGCACCAAGAAAACTGTGATTTTGTTGCCCAGTCCTTCTCAGCTGGCCTCCTTCACGTTGTGGACAATGGGTGTGGTATAATTTTCAAGAAGGAGGGAACAAGGTGGCCAACTTAGCCATCTCCCATTTCAATGACTCAAATATAGTATACCGTTTCCACTGTTAGAATCTCCAACCAAGAAATCTCACCATAAAACTCAAGCTCAAAGTTTTTGAGTGCCTAGGAATGAGAGTATAACAAATTTCTCTGCTCCTTGCCTTGGTTTGGCCCCTGCTTTTACCTCTGACTTATTAGGTTACACCCTGCCTGGAAGCCCTGTGGTATCAGGCTGAACATTTTGATGTAATTCCACCACTGTTGCTGTAGCTATCTAAGCTGGAGGATTTATTAGTTGTGAACGTTCATTTTTGTTTTTACTGGTCCAATGCCTGTAAATAAGTCACCCAAACCATGGCTGAGTGTCATTTGATAGGAGAAGGCTGGGATCACAAGGAAGCCTTCTGTCTTTCAACCAAAAAGAAGGAAAGAAAGAAAGAGAGAGAGAGAGAGAGAGAGAGAGAGAGAGAGACAGAGAGAGAGAGAGAGAGAGAGAGAGAGAGAGAGAGAGAGAGAGAAGAAAAGGAAAGGAAAGGAAAGAAGAGAAAAGAAAAGAAAAGAAAGAAGAGAAAATGCTGAGGTAAGCAGTGTCAAACCCAGCTGCATCAACATGATGGCCGTAAGACAAATGAGAGCTTTCACTGCTGGATATAGGGCTAGAGAGCATAGCCCTCTGAAAAATCTCCTCAACCAGGCACAGCTGAAGGAATAGAAGTTACAAGACATTTTATTTTCAAATTCCTAACTTTGATAAGAAAAATTCTGTGTTCATTTCATTCTTTTAGCACATTAACAGCTCATCTGAAAGGTGACTAGATGAAAATCTCCATAATCTACACAGACACACTTACATGCATACGCATACATACACACATACATGTACAGATGTGCCCACATGTAGATGCACGTACCCACACGAGTATTGTTTTAGTACCATTAGAAGAAAAATGAGGATTTCTACTGTGCCCCTCTCCTCCACCCTGTGTCAGTGACCCACTGACTGTCTGGAAGGTATGGAACAGGGGCCAGACATGGGTGCAGAATTGTTAGGGGCCATGAAGAGACCCAGGGTGGAAGAAGTGGAGGAGGTGGAGAAATAATGGCAGGAGGAGGAGAAGGAGACGACAGGGACTGCTTTCTCCCCAGGCCTGCCAGCTCCCTGTGACTGTTGCCCGGGCGATGGCTGGGGGATTATGAGGAATGCCTGGAGACGGTATCCTTCTTTTGGGCTCACGGATGGAGCAGAAGGGGGTGGATGGCTTTTCTTTCTCTATTTCTTCTTTTCATATTCAGCAGATTAGACCGGCGGGTTGCTGTGGCGACCACACGGAGGAGGGCTCCCGCACACCTGCACCACAGGCAGAGCCCGCCAGCCTGGACTGAGCCAGTCCCGGGGGCAGATTTTTGCTGTGGGAAACAGGACAACAACAACAAAAGAGGAAGGGAGAGAAAAAGAAGAAGATGGAGGAGGGCGATGGAAAAAAATGAGAGAAAGAATAATAATCATCTACCATTAGTTCAAGCAAAGGCAATGGTGCTCTTTAACAAAACAAATCAGAGTCCAGGAGGCACATGGAAGCTACCCTGGAAACCTGGAGGAAGTCACCTTGCTGGCTGTTGAGATACAATAGGAAGTGGGAAGATGGATACCTCCAGTTCTTAGCCTACTGGGTGCACCACAGAGGAACAGAATCATAGAACAGGGCTTCAATTTTGTGGCTGTCATGAAGAAACACAGTAGAGGGCTAACAGGAAAATTCGTCTCTGATTATCCAGAAGATTTGCCACTTTTGCATACCAACTTTCTAATGGAAAAGAGTGCATTAGAACTTGGGGAAAATAATGTGTGTTCTTTTTAAACTGGGGATGCTAAAAAGAGGGGACCTGATGGACTGATGAGTGCCTAAGGTCAGTGTAGTCCTTTGGAATGCTCTGGCATGACTCCAGGTTCTGCTAATGAAGAAGTCAGCTCCACACACTGTCCTGGCCTCACCACTCCCAGACAACCCACGCTCTGCCTTCAGGCTGCTCCTTCCTTCATCTCTCTCCTCCTCTTCCCATCTCATGATTGTCTTCTGCATTATTGTCTCTGTTTCCATTAACAAAACATCACAATGCATTAGCCTGTCGAAAGCACTTTACAATGACAATATTTACAGAAGGTTACATAAAATATGTATAGAGAGATTAATAGTGACTGTGCAATAGACCTTTTGAACTTCAAGCATGCTGGGTTTGTGTGTTTTTTGAGCTGGATTTTCCAGGCTGCTTCAGTTATTTTAATGTCTCTCAAACAATCTACTTAAAGGGAAGGATGGTTAGAAAAAAAAGTTCTTTTTGTTTACAAGGATTTATTTTACACTTTTGCAGGCAATGTGATTAGCAGGCAGTGGGACTATGTCTCATGCTTGCAGTATGCTACAGCAGAGTGCGAAGAAACAACCATCAGATCAGTGCACACACAACACCATTGCAGAAACCATTATAGACCCTCAAAGTGACCATTGTAGAATTAATCTAGTAAGATTAATCTCTTGATGGTAGCTTCTCTTCATGTATGGATATATGTGTATACACACACACACACACACACACACACACACACACACACACATATATATATATATATATATATATATATCTCCTACTTTATAGAGTTTATAAAATATTTTTACAAGAAAAGCATGTATGCACTAGGGAGAGGTTGGCATGTTCTCTGTAAAGGGCTAAATTCTTTGAGCTTTGTGGTCCATACAATCTCTACAACCAAAACTTAGTTCTGCTATTGTAGCACAAAAGCAGCCATAAACATCATATAAATGGGCATGGCTGTGTTTTAATAAAACTTTATTTGCAAAACCAGGCAGCAGGTCCATTTGATCTGTTGGACATAGTTTACCAGCTTGTCCATTATATCTATTCCCCTGAATCAATTAGGGCCCTCCTTAACTCATTCAGAAAATGCCACTACTCCAATACAATTCTTTTCATTCCTAACCTTCCTAAGTACAAATAAAAACCAAACTAGTTGAACTGAATAATGCATCCAGCCTACTTATGTGACCAGAATTTCTTGTTTCTGTAAAAAAAAAAAAAAACAAAAACTAATAAGAACATTGAACGTAAAAGGACAGTACATATCTGAACTACTACTGTATATATTTGTCTAGTCTTATTATGTCTGATCAATCAGCAAATAAACGGAAAAAGCAAAATTTTCCCCTTGTGATAGTCATGGATATTAAAGTCCTATTTGGTGCTCAATATTCTATAGAGTATTATGCTAAAATGCCTTTTATCTCAGGACAGCAAGCAGTATGGTTAAACATATTTTGTGGACTGGGCACCATGTGTAGAAATGACAGCCAAAACTCCCTGCCAGGTCTCCTTTGAAAGGGAGGGCAGGTCCCCAGTGGGTCAAGCATCTTACAGTATGACTCATGCTAGAGAAGCCAGCAGGTAAGGAACTGACTATAAGGTACTAAGTTATACTCTAAAAATGGTTTCTTTCTCAAATAGAAATTTAGATAATTACTTTCTCAAACTTATCCTTTTTTTTAAAAAACAGGAGTTGTAGGTGTTATTCTTGCTTTACCGCTGTGCTCAGTATAGAAGAATAATGTTGGGACGTATGTGCACCTCATTGCAATGTATAAGTTTTAAGGTGGATTATATTATAGTATTGAGATTTCATATGTGAGCTTATTCAAGAATGAAGAGACTATTCTTTGGGAATTACAGATTCGTATGAATATGGAGCTCTGAAAATTTGCTCTAGTGGAAACATCCAGAAAGAACATCTTTATGGATGAGAGGTAGAGATTATCCTGAAGAAACATACATAGACTTTCCCATTATCTATTACTGGGCAAAAAATGAGACTTGGGAAGACTGAATCCCCATAGGAGTAGTCATGCTTCAGGGCAGTAATACAACTCTTAGGGACATGAAGGAACAGGAATGGTTGAAATAATGGGTATAAATTTCTTGGGTCCAGAACTACCTGGGGTACAAAATATGACAAAAACCTAGGCTTGTTCTGTTTCAGTTGAAGATTAAGATTATTCTGGTTTTTCCCAATCTAGTAAAGCCAGAGACATCAGACTTACATTACTTATTATTATCAATTTAGATGGACCAGCTTACACTCCACATCACTAGAATTGGCTGTTACCAAATAAACAAACAAAAGAAAATACAAAACAAAACAAAACAAAACAAAAAATGATAAATATTGGCACAGATGTGGAGAAAAGGGAACTCCTGTGCATTATTGCTGGGAATGTAAATTGATATTACTATTATGGAAAACAATATGGTGGGTCCTCAAAACGTTAAGTAAAACTCTCATATGATCCAGCATTTCTACTTCTGATTATACATCCAATGAAATGAAATCAGTATGCTGAGAGATATCTGTATTCCTGTGTTCATTGACCATTATCCATAGCAGCCAGGATACGGAAACAATATTAATGTCCATCAGTAACTGACTGAATGAGAAAATGTAATTTATACCCATATTATTGTTTCTAGTTGCCATCAAGTCAAATCTGACTCACAGTGACCTTGTGTACAACAGAATAAAACAATACCCAACACTGTAAAATTCACATGATCTTTTTATGTTTGAGCCCATTATTGTAGCCACTGTTACTTCTCATTCTGAGTCATGCCATATATAGAATGAAATAGTATTCAGCATTAAAAAAGGGATATCCTGTCATCTTGCTATTTGTCACAATATGAATATATCTAGAGGACATTATGCTAAGTGAAATATGCCAGACATAAAAAGACAAATACTACATGATTGCAATTAAGTGTGGAATCTAAAACAGTCAAATTCATGGAAGCTGAAGGTGGCATGATTGTTGCCAGGATCTGGGAAGAAGACGAAAAAGGGACAGGTAGGTCATAGGGTACAAAGTTTCCATTATGTAAGAACAAATAGGTTTTGGAGATCTAATGTACACAGCATGGTATCTGTAGCTAACAAGACTGTATTATGTATTTGCAATGTGCTAAAAGGCTAGAGCTTAAGTGTTCCCACCACAAAGAAGGAAAGAGAATAATTAATTACACACACACACACACACACACACACACACACACACACAGAGTATATACATGTTGTTGTCACTCAGTGCTGTGGAGTCGAGGTCTGACTCATAGAGACCTTTTTAGGGTTTTCATTGGCTGTTTTGGGATTGCTTCAGGAGTGTATTGCCATGTTCCTCTCTTGTTTTTTGTGGTGCTGGAGATGGAACCAGGGTCCTTAGAGAGTGCAGAGCAGTGCTCTACTAACTGACCTACACCCCAGCCCCCAAGTATATACCTAAATGTGTTTATATATTTTTGAGTGTGTGTGTATCTCCAAACATCACTGTACACCTTAAATATACATAGTTGTCCAATTATACCTCACTGAAGGGAAGGGGGAAATGATAGACTGCTTATTTCTGCAGAAAGACCTAGGGAACATTTGGGAATTAAGGTAGACAGATTAATCATTTCATCAAAAAGACATGAAGTTGAAGAATATATAGGTTAAAAAATGAGGTTCCATTTTCTAAAAATATTAAATATACAAAAATGTACAGAATGGGAGCTTCTCTCGCTGTTAACAGCATGAACAGAAATGGTATGATACGAAATATAATTCTAATTTTTCTATTGGTTCCATATTCAACATAAACTAAATTAACTAGAATGTTTTGCATAAAAAATAGAAACACTATTATGTTCTTCTCTTTTATTTGTGATCAATACAAAATACAATAATTTAGGGTTAAGATTAGCAGATACCCAAACTAGACCTAGATAATGCCTATAATTTCATGTTAATAGGATGAGGAATTCTCACAAAAGAAAGTGGATGTATTCCAAGGCACCATTTCCAGATGACCAGCAAGTCTTTTAGCAGAAACTTGTAGTGTCTGATGAAGTTACATATCAGTAAAATATTATTCGTGTGTTGTGGGCCTTCAAGAGACTGGGAAAGACATTCCCTTTAGTTGTGAAGACAAATTTAGGAAGTGACCATCATGATGCAATTTTAAATAGAGTGGGAGTGGGACAGTATTGAAATGTTACAATTTATTGAAATGAATATAACAAAGAGAAAACATCACATAATAATATTTCTGTCTCTGTGTTCTGCCAGGTTGACACTGGAGCAGACACTTGGTGAATTTCTGTCCAATAGAAGGCATTGCCTTGGGCAAGTGTATGCTGATTGCAACCTCCCAATCATTTTCCATCCAGTTCTGCTACACAGTGGGACTTGGCTACTATTGGGGGTCAAGATTATCTCTGCCTCTAATTGCTATTCCCATCTGCTGTAGAGAAAGAAGAAATGTCTTCCTTCATTTTGAAAAAAAAAAGCAGGAAAAAAAACATAAATAAATTAGTAAAAGCAAAACATTTCTCTGATATCAATCCTAATAACTGAACAGTCAAACCAGTTGCAAGGGAATCAATTTAGAAATAAATGTTTTTCCGTGAACTGAAGTTTCATTAGTTAACATTAGGGCTAAAATGTAACTCAGAGTAACATTCCTTTGGGAGAAGAATACATTGCTGAGGAGACAGGGGAAAGGAAAGTGGAGGATGGAGGAGATCACGCTGTTTACCAAATGCATGCCACACATGTTAAAGGGCATTTCTAGTGCCCACAGTAACCTTGCGTGACAGGTGTACTATTCCATTTACAGATATGGAAACTGAGGCTGAGAGAGTTTATGTGATTTTCCCAAACCTTTGGCAAACTGGGACATCAGACAAATCTATGAACTGAAGGCCTCTTGAATGGCCTGTCAGCAAGAGTAATGTTTTCTTTGTTTAAGCAAATCTGGTAGGAAAGTAACTATATGAAAGGAGTTTTTAAAGCATCGTCTCCTGACAGCTGACCAGAATTATCATAAAATACAAAACAAGTCTCAGTTTCATGAACATAGGGCTGTAACTGACAAAAAAATATATATATATATATAAATGTGTTCTTGGTTCATTAATTTGGTAATAGTGTTATTGCATAATGACCCTAGCCTTAGTTCACTGTTTGCTGAGATGTGACATGCATAAATAGAAAGAGAAAAAACTACAATTATTTCTCAGAGTGAATACAAGATGAAGAAGCATATGATTTTTGAATTGAGTCATATATACAGATTAATATGATGTGCATATTACCAGTGTATTACAGAGTAATGGGAATTAAATGTGACGTTATTAAAAAGAATGACAACTGAATTTAAATGATTGAAATGTCCTGTCTGACACCATGGGCCATGCATGTAATCCCAGCTACTCTGGAGGCTGAAGCAGGAGGCTCACTAGTTCAAGGCCATGACCAGTCTGAGCAATTTAGTGAGACATGGTCTCAAAAAATTTTTTTTTGAAGGGACTGTGAGTGCCCAGTGGTAGAGCACTTGTCTACCATGTATAAGGCCCAGGGCTCAACTGCCTAGTACTATAAATAATTGAAGTCTCTGTTGAGAGAACAAAAGAAATGACTTAATAGGTCACACAGAGCCATTTTCTTTAGTAAGTTGTAAACATTGTGCATTGGAAGGATATTATCAACAACTCCTTAAAATGTAATAAAAAAATCAATATATATTTCCTGAAATATGCAATGTCCAAAAAGATGAAGTTAGAAATTCTGGCACTTCTACCAATCTCCTTGCAGGAGAAAAAAACAGCCAAGGGGAACCCAACTGCCCTGTCCTTGAGACTCTAACCACATGCTTCGTGAGGTTTTACAAGGACCAGGGCAGTGTATGAAACACAGGTTGCAAATTATAAAATGCTAGATACAGCTGTGATGACCCGATTCCTAGAGGCTATAGATTCCCAGTGTAGATGATTCTCCTGACCTTATCTCTGTGTGTGTGGGAGGAAGTCAGGGAAATGTGGCAACTGGATGATAATTCTAACTGTTGGAAATACTTGCTCCACCTTCTACCTATGTTCATATCATGTATCCTTGCATTTTTCTTTTTTTTTCTTTTCTTTCTTTCTTTCTTTTTTTTTTTTTTTTTTTTTCAGTACTGGGGGTTGAACCCAGGGCCTTGCGCTTGCATGCTTTGCACTGATCTTCTCCCCCAATCCATTTTTCCTTGCATTTTTCTATTTCAGTTCAATGTGAGTCACTAGACGTGTATGAAGCAGCTTGTCGGATACAATTAAAGACACTGGAGAAATATCATCTCTCTTTCCAGGGATCTTACATATCCTGGGAGGAGCCAAATAACAGGTCTGCCTCTAGATATTTGCAGTCCCAGGGTAAGACCACCTGCCATGTGTCTAATTAGTTCAAATATGTAAATTCAAGCCAGCAACATTTAGATTAAATATGTTCTACATTCCAGCATTGAATACAATAATCTGTAATGACCTGAAAGGCCAGATTACAAATCCTAGATTTCTTAGAATTCTACAGAAGAACATGATCATGTATTGGGAACTGGGGCCCCAGTTCCTTCAGGGCTCTATCCTGTACCACAAAGTCCCTCATGCACTAGTGGACTCTTTAGCCAGTGCTTACAAGCTCTGTCTGCTACCCTGTTTCCCACATACATGATAACCAGCTGCTCTTTGGCCTCCCTAGTTTGTTGTTGTTGTCATGGTTGTTGTTGTTGTTGTTGTTAGGTGCCATCCAGTTGGGTCTGACTCATAGCAACCCTATGTACAGAAGAACGAAACACTCCCCAATTCTGTACCAGGCACATGATCTTATTTATGTTTAAGCCCATTGTTGCAGACACTGTTTCAATCCATCTAGTTGAAGGATTTCCTTTTTGTCATCGACCCACCACTCTCCCAAACATCATGTCCTTCTCCAGGGATTGGTCCCTCCTGACAACATGGCCAACAAGTATTGTTGGCACATTCCATCCTCCTGACAAAGAGCTCCAAAAGAGAGGCCAGGACTTAAGGGAATTTAGAAAAGAAATGCTGGGATTTAGCTCAGTTGGTAGAGCGCCGCTCTGCAGACTCTGAGGTCCCAGGTTCGATTCCCAGCACTGCAAAAAATTGGAGAAGGATGTGGCAATCCACTCCCAAGGCAATCCCGAAACAATCAGCCATTGAAAACTCTATAAGGGTCGCTATGAGTTAGACATAACTTGACGACACCCAGCAACAACAACATAGAAGTTTCTGGGTCTGGGGCTTAGTTCAGTTTGTAGAGTGCTGCTCTGCATTCTCTGGGGACATGAGTTTGATCCCCAGCACCTCAAAAATGGGGGAAGGTCTTAGCAGTCCACTCCCGAAGCAATCCTGAAACAGCCACTGGAAAACCTATGAGGGTCGCTATGAGTGAGACCTAACTGAACAGCACCTAACAACAACACATAAGTTTCTTGCTTTTTGTGTAAAATTGTTACTGACAATACAACAGTTCTGCCATGTTGGAAAAAAAAAAGGAAAGAAAAGAAATGTTGAATCTTAGGGATCTGGAATGTGATCTACAAGGGGAGTCACCGGCATGTGAGGTGAGGACACTGCATAAGCCCTCAAGAGGTCTTGGCTTCGTGGAGGGGCACAGCCTGAGGAAGGTCAGAGTCAGGAATTCCAAGCACTGACAAGCAGTCCTGACAAGCTGGGGGTTAAACTGAGTAATGTAATATAGTTTCTCTCGAGAATTATTGAAAGCTTCTATTTCAGGTTAAATTTTATTGGATTAGCATTCTTTAAAGATCATGAAGAAAAAGAAGCAAAAAGAATATATTGGGCACTTCCTGATGCTTATGTTCTTTGCAGAACAAAATCTAGAGGAAAAAGCTCAATTTAAGTTGACCAACCCTCCTTTCTAAATTTATAGAGGTTTGTACACACTAACTGGTCTATGAATTCAGTTTTGATAAATAAACCAAGCAATCACACTTATAATGTTTTTTCCTTAACCTAGAAATTTCAAGATTCCAATTCATGTTTGGGAATATATCTTTGACTATGAGCCATTCAATCATATTTTTATTCCTCATAATATCTGTTGTAATAGTTTCTCTGAGTTTCTTCAAAGTTTTAATTTTAGACTTATTTCACTATACTTCCCCCTTTCTGTTTGTCAAGACTGTTAATAATTTATTACATCAGTCATTGCCTAACTAAACCTTTGATCATGGTCTTCATGTTGTCTTTCGGGTACATTAGTTCTCAAATGATACAATCACTCTATTGCCCTTGTTTTGAATTGCCTCTTCTTTCTCTACATTTTTCTGGAAATTAAGTTTCAGTTCCCAGCAATGATTTTCTTGTCTTAGTTCCAAATTACACAGTATATCCTCTCTGAAACATCACATTATAAATCAACCAAAGATTAGCTTTGCTTTATTCCTTTTCTTGCACATATAATTTTTTGTTTTCACTACCTATGGTTCTATTTTTCTGAATTTTGGACATGTTGCTTAAAATTCTAAATAGATTCTTCCAAGTCATTTATTATTTTTTGAATATTGACTGTCTGTAATCATGCTTTCTAAAAATAGATCTGCAATTTTCATTAATTCTTTGTTTGGCTTGCTCATGCTCTTTACCAAGTGCATTAAAATGGGCAGGGATGACTAATCCTTTTTTTCAACAGTTTTCAATATGACATTGGTTAATTATAATCTAGTCTTATTTAAATCTTGTCTCATTACATTGGAGATTTGAGTCTACTCAGTTCTCAAGTCACTCCCTGGTGTAGTACACTATGAACTCAAAGAAAAGAAATTACTGTTATCTAGCTGTTAGTGTATAGTTAGTGCATGGTATTATGGTCTTTACTTCATTTGGAAAAGTAAATTAAGCAAAATAAGGCAAAAAGAGACAGCATCCTACAAAGCCTATCCTAATGGTGGCTGCTAAACATTCCCTTCTCTCCTTTCATGGACATTACAAAAGAATTATTGGACTGAGATGTAAGTTCAACTTTCACTTCTGACCCCTAGAAGCTTCCAGATTTGGACAAATTCTCTAACCTCTTTGAACTGTGATATGGAATAGTGTGTGAAATAGAAGATTATATGATCTCTAAGATCTGTTTGAGATGGGCTAGGATTTAGCTTATTTGGTAGAGTGCTGCTCTGCAGTTTCTGAGGTCCCAAGTTTGATTCCCAGCACTGCAAAATGGGAGAAGGATGTGGCAACCCACTCCCAAGGCAATCCCGAAACACCCTATGAGGGTCACTATGAGTCAGACTTGACTTGATGACACCTAACAACAAGATCTCTTTTAGCTTTTACAATTTATTGCTCAATTGTTGTATATGTCCTGAAATTTTCCACTCTAGTTAATACTGAGTCATTGGCAGAGTGGACCACAAAGATTGGCCCATTACCTTTGTGCTTCCACAGTTAAAATGCATGGAAACACTTCAAAAGCGGTTTCTGTTTTCAGATTAGTGATATGAGTCACTACAAGTAGAGAACAGGTTTGAGAATCCAGAAACTTGGGAGTGTTAAAGACTGTGGACTAAGGGGAAAAGGAGGAAAATAGGAATGAGAAGCCACCAAAGCCATCTCAGCTAGGGATCTTCCTGGTAAGGAAAAGTGATCTGCTAATCATTGATAAACTATGAGATTGTTAAGTTAATGAAGAATGAAATAATTAATAGTCACTATAATAATAGTATACATTTCTTATATCTTTTAGTGTGGTATAGAATTGAATTTAAAAGTACTAAATATACAGCAATTTTTTTCTTGAGTCTGGTTTATTCAGCCTATTAAAAAACTACCTTCATCTAATACTGCCTGATAAAAACATCCCAAATGCTTTTTGTGACAATCTCTTTCTATGGAAAATCATATTTATCAACACTCAACTCCAGGGCTATCTTCTCAGGTTTTCTCTCTGTCACCAGGCAGAATTAACCTCCTCTTCCTCCATAGGCTGATAGCCTGTTTCTATCATTTCCCTCAGCATTTCATTTTAGTCTGTACCATATTGTTGTTAGGTGACATGGAATCTCGTCCAACTCATAGTGACCCTATGTACAACAGATGGAACACTACCCAACACTGTGCCATGCCTGGCACTATGTCAGTGCTTCTCTTCTATTCATATGATTTTTAATGGCTGATTGTTGCGAGAGTGGGCTTCCAGGTCCGTCTCCCAAGCCTACAGCACCAGTATTCACAAGAGGTCTCCCATCCAAGTATTAATCAGGCCAGACCCTGATTATCTTCCAAGATCTAAGGAGACTGGACACCAGGGTGGCATGGCTGTATACTGTACCACATTAGTGAAAGCAGTCTGAATACCTGTCCCTCTGACCTTCCCTACACCTTGCTGCTCCCCACACAAATAATCCAGGAAGCATAGCACATCCTCCCCATTCTTCTCTGTTCTTTTCCAGTCAATGCCTTGCCCCTCTCAAGGCTTTTCCTTCTGCTTCTCTCGAGCCTATTTGAGAAACCAAAACTGAGCATGAAGTGTGTCTTTTCCTTTGCATTCTTGCTATTACAATCTAAAGTCTCCTGTAGGCAATGTAAATATTTCTGACTAGTTATAGGGACAGTTGAGAAGTGAGGGGAAGAAAAAAAAACAGTACAAATATTATTTCTCTACCTTATCTTGCTACACATCAGAGACAAACTTGGGCCCCCAGTCCTTTTCTTAATTAATGAATTAATTTTATAGTTTTGGTAGGCAGCATCTTAGCTATAGATTTACATCATAATCTCCAACAGATTTTTCTCCTTTGGTTTTTAAAATCTGCATACTTGGACCTGATGCCTTATTGGTGATCTAGGGCTTTAAATCTGGTGCTAATTCTGGCATCTGCTGTGTGGTGTTCTGGTCATTGCTGGTCTTCCTCCTGGGCCATAGACCTCCAGTTGAGAGCAGGACCCAGATACTGAAGACTCACCGGTTGGTGAGGGCTGCCAGAGAGTCCTGTCACCTGGAGAGGAGGCATAAGCCCATGGCTACTCTGAGAAGCCTTGAGAAAGGCAGGCTCAAAGATTTATGTCCATGGCAGCTCCTCAATTCTCAGCTCCAAAGGACAACTCCAACACTCTGGGTGTTAGAGAGCTCTTTATTGTAGCTCTCTCACTTGGGTCGGTGGCATGGACCCCAATGCTCCGTGCACCACCCTTATATTCCCTAACCTGGCCAATCAGAGATTGCCATGCTATGTCAGGTGATTGGGGCTTAGCCTATCAGGGAGAAGATGCAAATGAAGCATCCCCAAAGGAACTAATCAGGGCTTGTTCCCTAATGGTCCATTGAGGGGAGCCTCCAGATAATTTGGAAATAACCAAATTGATGTCAAGGGGTCTGAAGAAAGGAGTGGGATGCCAACACCGTCTTGCTAAGCTCGACACCCGGAAGTTCCCGGATGTAGGGCAGATGTTACTGCCCTGGGAATGAGTCTCAGACCTTCAAAAGGGCCTTGCAGCTAGCTGCCTCTCTAGGCAGTGCCCTACAATCTGTCATGCAAAAATATCCCCCTTTGGTGCATGACTTTAGATGAGAATTGTTCTTTTTTTTTTTTTTCAGTACCAAGTGGCTGAACCCAGAGTACTCTACCACTGAACTTCACCCTCAGTCCATTTTTTACTTTTTATTTTGAAGCAAGTTCTCGCTAAATTATACAGTCTCCCTCTGTCCTCAAATTTGTGATCCTCATGTCTCTACCTCCCAAGCCACTGGGATTTCAGGCCCGAGTAACTGCACCTGGCCTGAGAATTGTTTATATAACTTAAAGCAGAGTGCTCTGGAACCAAGAAGACTTGGATTGAAGTGTGACTTTGTGCAAGTTATTTAACTTCTCTGAAGATATGCATGTAATCATGCATGGCTCAGTAATGGGGATATGTTCTCAGAAATGTCTCCTTAGGTGATTTCATTGTTGCGCACGAATCAATGTGTCCTTACACAAGCCTAGATGGTCTAACCAACTATACACCTAGGCTATCTGGGGCCACAATCACAGATGATTTTGTCATTTACTGAAACATTATTATCTGGTATATGACAGTGTATCAATGTGTATATGTAGCATTTGTGATTTTTTAAAACTTGTGGTAGAATTTTAAGCGACCTCAGGATAGATGGAAATGTCAATTTGTTTCAGAGAATATATTCCAGTGTATATTTAAAGCAAACATCTGAAAGCAAGTGCTAGATTTTATTTTTAACTAAAATTCTGATGTGGTCTAAAATTGAGCAGTACTGATCATGTTTGGATTTAATGAATCAATGTGTTTCCTTCAGGTTCAGTTTCCTGATAATCATTGTCTTATATCAGGCACTAACTTATTTGGCAATAAGTTGTTGCTTTTTTTCCTAGAAGATTATTTGTAGGAGGTTTCCTTCTGTTATGTTTGTGACTGTGAGGAAATGTATACGGGTAGGCATTTATTTATGAAGATAGATATTTCTCTTTCTGAATCCACTTCCATTTACATTCTCAAAAGTTTCAAGTGTCTCAAGAACTTTTTTCTGTCTCTATGCATGCATGTGCATGGGGGGGAGGGGCAGAGGTCTTTTTGGCAGTTGTGTTAATAGTAACTTTTAATTGTGTCAATAGTAACTTTTTTGGTTCCCTGACCTGGGTATGTTAATCTTATTTTTAGATTATTTTTCCACACCTTTAAAAGATTTGTTCTTCTGATCTGGTATCCTTCAACTTGATGTTCTTTCAATGTAAATTCTTCCTATTCTTCAAGTCCCAGTTTTTATAAAATCTTTCCAGATCCCTCCTACTCCAGTAATTTATTCTTTCTATGTTTAAGTCATTGTGTATACTGTGCATTTAATGCTCATCATATGCTGTATCATATTTTAGTTTTGTTTCTTGTTTTCCAAGGGCATCTTGTTGCCCTAAGTCCTTTGAGCATCACACTAGCAAAGTGTTAACTGAGCATTTCTCTGCTTCCTCCGTGGTGCCAAGTAATCCCTTGCAAATAACATGAGCTATTATCCTAGGAGCCTGCAGCTATAGCCCTGTGGCATCGGATCCCGTCAGATCTTGGAAGCTAAGCAGGGTCGGGCCTGGTTAGTACCTGGATGGGAGACCGCCTGGGAACACCAGAAGCTGTAGCTTGGGAGAAGGACCTGGCAACCCCCTCCCAAAAATCAATCTGCCATTGCAAACCCTATGAACAGCAGAGAAGCACTGACAATAGTGTTTCCCCTGTTGTACAGAGGGTCGCTATGAGTCGGATACCAACTCGATGGCACCTAACAACAATAACAATTATCCTAGGAGTAGTTCTGACTGATTGAGACTATTGCTTTTATACATTTATATTTATAGTTTATATAGTTACAGTAGTAGGCCTGTATCGATTGTGTGGTTCAGCAGCAGTCAAGAAAGAACTTCGAGAGGCTTTTGAGAAGGATAGCAAAGCCATTGGTCTGTGTGAGAACCAGTACCCAGATATAAGTGTAATAACAGGTAATAGATTTTTACTTTGTATACTCATTCTAGAAAGACTACATCTACAAAAAAGAGGATTGAAATGCTATTTTTTCCTTCCTTCATAAATGCTACTTACTGTGGAAAGATAGTAAGATACTATCTTCTGTGGTGTGATAGTAAGATATGGTCCCTGCCCTTAAATAGCCGGCAAAGGATGGTGGGGGGTGGGGGAAGTAAGACCTACATTAAGGTAGCTATAGTACCTAGCAGACCTCTCCCTTCTTAAAGGGATAAATAAAATGCCATGGGAGTTCAGTTTGATTGGAGATTAGGTAATGAAAAGGGCACTGACTATCTGATTAGAAAATTTAGATTATGTGCTAGGTAGAAGGGATTCATTAAGGATTTTCAAATAGGAGAATGAAGTTCTTAATGATTGTTTTAGAAATATTAATCTGGCAACTTTGTGTGATCAATTGAAGAGACCAGAGGAAGGAAAATCAAGCAGCCTTAACAATAATCCCAGCAATGAGGTAATGAAAGCTCAGGAGAACTGAAAGGACATATAGCAAGAGAGGACCCAAACAAAAATTTTGTTATTTATGTATGTCTGTCTGTCTGTCTGTCTGTACGTATGTATGTATGTATTTGCAGTACTAGAGGTTGAACCCATGGCCTCGTGCATGCTAGGCAAGCACTCCACCGAGCTGCACTCCCAGCCCCTTTATTTTCTACCTTGAGACAAAGTCTCCCTAAATTGCACAGGCTGCCTGTGGCCTCGAACTCATTTTCCTTCTACCTTAGCCTCTTGAGTTGCTGAGATTACAGCTGTGCATCATTGCACACAGCTACAAACATTTTGAAATGTGGTTGATTGGGTACCATTAGCAGAAATAAAAAATCATTGTAAGAAGTGGTACTGCTCTTGGTGTGGAAATGTTGAGAAACATTATGAATTGGGTTTTGGATACATTGTATTTGAAGTAGTAGAAGGAGATCTAAGTAGATATTGTAAGCAAAGTTGAAAGTGCTCCTTTGAGGAGTCTTATTTATCCCTGTGGTAAATATAACACAGTATTTAGCATGGGAAACAATACTTCTAGAACCCCTGAGAGATGATGGGTGGAAAATGGCAATTTGAGGATGATTGACATATAGGTATAATTACAATTGTCCATAAAGTTTGAAAAGATCAGAACTTGGGAGATCTCCAGACTTTGGAGACAGGTAGAGAATGAAGAAACATCTAAAACGATTGAGAGGAAATGAGTCAAAAAGTTTGGGAAAAAGGAAGCAACAGAGGTTAAGGGAAGATGTGATGCAGTGTCATTCTGCGGAGCGGCCATGTAAGATGAGGACAGAAAAAGGCCTTTGACTTTGGCTATCAGAGGATTGCTCATAACCTTATTGGTAGTCATCAAGGTCTATTTTTTGGCTTATAATTCTGTGGGGGTTTTTTGGGAGGATGGGGTGGGGTTTGAGACAGGATCTCTCTGTGTAGCCCAGGCTTCCCTGGAAATCCTTGTGTAGGCCAGGCTGGCCTTGAACTCAGGTTGATCCTCCTACCTCAGTCTACCAAGTGCTGGGATTATAAGCATGTGCCACCATGCCAGGCTCCCTGTGTGTGTTTTTAAGTTGAAGTTTCAGTCATATGCAAAAGTAGAATACTATGGTGAACTCCATTTATCTGGTTTTCATAATTGTCAACATGACCAAAAATGTCTCATTTCTATCCCCCATTTGATCCTCTCTAACCCTAGATTTGGGAGAAAGACCTGGCAACCCCCTCCCAAAAATCAATCTGCCATTGAAAACCCTATGAACAGCAGAGAAGCACTGACAATAGTGTTTCCCCTGTTGTACAGAGGGTGGCTATGAGTGGGATACCGACTTGACGGCACCTAACAACAACAACAACAACAACATAGTTTATAGTTTACAATTACAGATATTTACTATAAGTGAAAATGTTAAAGATAATACATCAGAACATTATTTATTTAGGCAGAAAAAAAGGATTCCTTTTTACTCAGGTTGACTCTTTGGGCCTAACAGTTGGCATCCAGTAAGAAGTACCTCAGAAGCCTGACCACTAGAAAAACCATGATAGCTGCCCTTGACTACAGGTTTAACTTGGCTCAGCGTTGTTATTCAGAAATAAGAGAACCAAGATGCATTTTCCTTCCTTTCCTGTAAAAATATGAGTTTCAGGTCTAGTTCCTGGAATATTATTTCTATTGTAGTTCGATAATATTTACTGGCCTTCTGAGATGCCAAATACTGAGGACTTTGTCCTGGTTCAGTCACTTCTCCCTCTGTTGAAATCTGAGGCATCCCCACACATTGCTGAAAGTGTCTTTCTTATCTACATTCTCTCTCAAGATCTCTGGAAGCTTTGCACATTGGCTAGAGTGTGTCATGCAGTTCCTGGTATTGTTCCATTTTCCTTTCTAGAAGACAGAATGCAACAGCTCTGTCACTAAAGATCTGTGATTTGAAATGAGTGAGGTCATTGACTGACCAATATATGATAGTCTTTCTTACAGAAATGGTCTCAAAGGCCTTGTTTACTTATAAAGACAAAGGCATTGTTTTCCTCACCACGTTAATCTTAGCACCTATCATTTTTCCCATCAGATAGTTGGCAACTGATAAATACTTGTTGAATAAACCAGGAGATCAGATGATATCTCTTCCAGGAAGCCTTCCTGGCCTACTCAGTAGGACTGATTGTTTCTCCCTCAGTGCCCTATTACATCAGCCTTCTCCTGCTCTTATTCACCTTATCTGAGTGACTGGCACAGATCCCTGTACTGTAGCTGTGGCTTTCCCAGTGAGTCCTTGATAACAAGGTCTCTCTGGCTGTTGTGCTGTTAGGTGCCGTTGATTCCTATTTGACTCATAGCAACCCTCATAGGGTTTTCAATGGCTGGTTGTTTCAGGATTACTTCTGGAGTGGATAGCCACATCCTTCTCCTGTTTTTGTGGTGTGGAGGATTGAACCTGAGTCCTCAGAGAGTGCAGAGCAGCACTCTACCAACTGAGCTAAACCTTAGCTGAAGGTCTATCTTACATAATTTTAATATCTCCAATATCAAGTCTACATAGTACTAAGGATATAGTTATGTGAAACACTTTATAGGTTCCATGAAGATTGATACCACTAGGAACATTACTCATTACATTTCATAATATCCTGTTTAGAGGATATATCCAGAAAGTTCTCTCTGTAATTATAACCAGAATGCATGTATTTCTCTGAAAATGTCTCAGTATCTTTACTTTCATCTCATGAACACTAAATTTTTGTCTGATAAAATGTCTAGTTATATTAGGACTCATCCATAGAAAAGACTCAAAGCCATGCCTTTGTATTAGTCTCTGTCTTGGTTCCATTTCAGGAACCCATAGTTAGTTCTCCTTTTTATTTCCCACCTACTTTTGAAATATGTTCTTTGGTGTATTTATATGTCATAGAATCTTTGAATCCTTCCTTTGGAATAAGGTGGGGTATGAATAAACACATATAAAGTATTCATAAATTAAATATACTCATTCATTCAACACTGAGCTGGGAGCCATTGACAAACCAGAACTCTATACAATAGGTTGCTATAAATTCCTTTGGCCCGAAGAAATTAAAAACCGATGGAATTTAAGATAGATAGAATATGGGAAGTGAGGGAGAGAGATGTGCCAAAGCTCATGAAACTGTTGGATCTGCCATTCTCTGAATTAGGGAAGAAAAGAGGAAGGCCAGATCTGGGAACACATTGCCAGCGCAATTCTAATGTAAATAATAATTACTACAACTGAAAATGGTATAGCCCCTTGTGGTTTACAAAGCATTCCAACCCAAATAATAGTTACAATAATGAACATTTACATAGTGATCTAAAGTTTATGAGGATTATGTAATTTGTTTCTTACAACAAGCCTGTGAATTGGCAAGGGCCAATATAATTTCAATCCCATTTTGCAGATAAGGCTTGGTCTTAGATGTGAGGGTTCTACTTTGCTGTTGCATGGTTTATCCTCATATTCTACTGCTGCTTCTAGGACTCTCATAACTCCAGTGAGGAGTGTGGGGGTTAGATGGTTCTCTGGCCTTGTAAAATAAGAAAATAACCAATCAAGTAAGCATTATCACTTCAAGTCTTCCCCATTGCTTAAATTTTATCATTCTGCGATTATTTCTGGTGAACTACTCGTAACAGCTACCTCCAGTGCCAGCTTCCTAGGTTTTCCCAGTGTAACTTGTTCCTTGACCTTCTGGATGAGGAGTCTATGTGGTAGACAGGTAACTTTTTTGTTTGTTTAACTGAATCCTCAACTTTAAGGTCATCTTGAGCAGAAATATTAAAAATGACCTTTCTGACACAATTTGCCAAAGTTGGAGCAACATATGAGCAGCATGTGACAGATACCAAATAATTATTGATTGGCTGACTAACATGAAAGTCTCACAGAGACCTCAATGACCAAGCCTTGGAATATTCCGAGGCTTCTTGGCTAGCCATGATTATTCATGCTATGGGCAAATTAGGCTTATAGCATGTATGTGTTTGAGTTCAAAGAGATAACGTTCTAGTTTGGTCTTGGACACCTTATCGTGGAGAAGCAAGAAAGAAGAAATTGAGTTCAGGGGAGAGAGAAGTTTGAATAAATAACACATGACATAATTACACTTGCAGTGTATGGTCAGTTCCTGGGACATTTCCTGATTTTGCTGTTTTATTCATCTGGTTAGGCCAAATGCTGAGCAGAAATCCTGAGAAGCCCAGCTAGTGATTTGTCAAGACTCCCAAGTACACACACATTCTGACGTGAAATCATGGTTATTGCGTGATGGCTGCTACAATTAAAGCATTCCTGCAGAGCTTCCTATGTGGGGACCTGCTCTGTCTAGTAAGATAGGTTTCGTACTCCAAATCTGAAAAATAAATAGATGACTAGGAAATAATTGTAAGTGCTAATTCCTGTCCCCAGACCCCAAATCCATGAAGATATTAGGTAAAATATGATGCTGCCTTAGGTTCCAGACAGAGTTTTTGGGAATTTCTGACTCTATAAATCTACAAAACAACAACAAAAATTAGTAACATACATTTCTGGATCCTTGGGCCAGGTTCCCTTAGTCAGTTCTCTATTTTTCTTACCACCCAGATACTAAAGCATTTGGCATCCGTGGGATCTTAGTATTTTAGAGCTGGAAGGGAAGCTCTCCCACCCTGGTTTTATCTGGAGGCTGGATAAAGGTTTGGGATTTAGTAATAGGCTTTGCTAGCTCAGCTTGTGAAAATCACATTCTTTATCAACTCCCCAGATGGTTTAGATCATTAAAAACACAACAAAACAAAACAAAGGCCCTTTAGAGTGTACACTGTGAAGATATTCTCTAATTTCCAAGAAAAATAAATATATGTTGAATTTCTCACAGATTTCTCACACTTTCTCAGTATACAGCCTGAATCGCAGTGGTGAATGGGAACTTAAAGCCACTGTTTTTGAAACTGCAAAGACTTGTGCTGAATACTTAACTTCCAACAACCTCTTTGCCTTTCCAGCTTGTCCATCAACCCCCAACTCTAAGTCAGTATTTATCTCTTGGGGCTTAGCTTAAACTGAAAAGTGGATGTCTTTATTCAATGAATTTGGGGCAATTGGCTCTCAATAAGCAACAAAAACAAAAAGGCTGTTTCAAGTCAAAGAGACCTCAAGAAACTACCCCACCATCTGCTGAGGAGAGAGAAATGAGCCTGTGGGCCAATAGCACTTTACTGAATAGAAGAACTAGTATTGTCGTCTAAATTTTCTGCAACACTCCTTGGATCAAAATATTATAATTGCAGCAAAGAGACGCAGCAAAGAGATGTGGCCACACTTAATGGATACTCAAAGGGCCAGACCACTGCTAGGTTTAGATCATTTACTGTCATTTGGAAGTGAAACTGGGGGGCTGAGGGGATTGGGGTTGGAGGGAGAAAAAGAGGCCCACGTTAAGCTGGCATGCTCCAGTGGATAAATGGCTGGCATTTGCAGAGCTGCATTGCAGGGGAGCTTTTAGCAGTTTGCCACTGCCAGCTGATGTCTCTGGGAACATCAGTGCCAAGAAGCCAAAAATGAAAGCAGGTGCAGGGGCAGAGGAACTGAATGTGGGGGGCAAGGAGGGGAGGGGGGTTCAGCAACAGAACTTCTGTTGTTAAAAATTGGTTGCCTTCATTAAAACCTAAACAATGGCTCACTTTAACTCTGCATAACATTTTTAGTCCGCGAGAGTCCTGCGCACACACTTAAGACAAGCTTCTTACATTTATGCACTAGACTAAGGGACTGTTTTTTGTTTGTCTCTCTCCAAAGCTGTGGATTGTCTGCGAGCCTGCTGAACTCTGAGGAGAGCAGCTTTCCTTCCAAAGCCAGGGGCATCTGCTTCTGAAAGTGCCCCTCTCCCCCCTCCCTCCCAGAGTGCCCCCTCTTCAGAAAGTCACACTTCTGCACAGCTAGGGCCTGGGAACAGGGAATGTTCCTGAACTCGGCATGTCTTCACCCGGCACTGTCGCTAGCTCAGCGCCCTGAAATGCGCTTTCCGATGAGAAAACAGACTGGACACAGTGTCGCCTGCAATTTACATTTCCCTCAAAAGCTCTATGTCCTGCAACATTGTTCCCCAAGCTCACCACAAATGACAGCAGGGATAAAAACAATAGGGTAAGCAAAAGAAAAAAAGGAATAAAGGTAGAGGTTCAGGACCAACAGGGATGGAACTAAGGCTTGCCACAGGACACACTAAAAATCCCGAATAAAACAGAAAGGCATCTGCCCCCTCCGCTGCCCAGTATGGCTGAGCCGTTCCCAGCATGGACTTCATCAGTGACTGTCCTCACACACTGCAGAATGTGAAAGTCATCTTTCATGGAGATAGGACAAAAACAGATCACATGCAGCCTTCTCACAACTGCAACAGAGGAAGAGCACAGCCTGACAAGAGGAAACTGCAGGCAATCTGTTCTTGGTTGAAAACATACTTTACTTTGTTTTTTCTAACAGACATTATTGCAATAGGTGAAATAGAAAGTATATTTGTTCATTTTTGATAGACTTTTAGCAGACATAAACAAAGTTCACCTCTAAACCAGATGCTCTGCCTCAATTAGAAGGAGCTCAGTCTATTACAACCATGAGGACACAACTTTGGGCTCAAGATCTCTGATTATTAAACATGGACATGTATAGGGACTCCTAGGGAGGGGCAGTGGGAATTAGGTTTGTTCCATCACCTCAGGTCTTCTTATCTCCTACCATAGCGTGCTACTGTCTTGTCCGCATTAGCTTTGGTTATATACGCTTTTAAAGAACAGAACAAAGTTTAAAAACTCAAAACAGAAACATAAATGGGGTCAGATACCAAAAGAGGAAGTCGAGAAAAAGGGAGTAAATTCCTAAAGGAAGCAGATTTAAATTTTAGTCTGAGCAAAATAGTGAATTTGGACAATAGGATCCTTCAGAACTGAGATGTTTGAGAGAGGCAGAATGCTCTAATTGGGTGTGGAGACCAAAACCCAAACCTCAACCTCCTTCCTCCCCAAAAACTCCAAAACACAAAAACAAACAAAAATGCCAAGGCTAGGAAGAGGTATTTAAAGACAAAGAAGAAAGAAGAAAGAGGAAAGAAGAGAAGGAGGGGAAGGAACAGGAGGAGAAGGAGGAGGAGAAGGAGGAGGAGAAGAAATAATAATAATATAAAACAATGATCAAGACTAAAAAGAACAAAAGTTATAAAGGAAAAGAGTATTCATCTACAACATGGGAATTGTTTTTTAAAAATATTCTCAATATGTGAGGATTTAGGAAAACGGTATTCAAATCTTGAAGAGAAATTAAAGGTTTATATAAAAACTTTAAATGTTTTCACTTATAGGAATTTATCTTGGTCAAATATTAAGAGATGTATAAGGGGCTCATTGTGGCCATATTTACATGTGAAAAAGTAGAAATATCCTCATTATCAAAATATGAGATTAAGAAAACCATGTTATATGCATAAATCATGTCTTAGAAAAACATTCTCTGACATAAGAAACTGCTTACAACATGTTTCCAGAGGGAAAAGCAAATTATAAAATAGAACTTATAGATGATTTTAATTATGTGTGAAGCATCTACCCTAAAATATAGCAGTTATCTCAAGTTCCGTGATTAAGGGTGATTCTTTTGTTAATTTTTTTCCCTTTATTGTTTACTTTTTTATGTTTTGAACTTTTCATTGAAGAGCATTCTACATGTGGAAAATTGCATAAATAAGAATATATCTCAGCCAGGAGCAGTGGCACATGCCTATAATCCCAGCTACGCCAGAGGTGGAGGTAGGAGGATCGCAAGTTCAGGACCAGAGGCAGTCTATGTAATTTGTTGTTGTTGTTGTTATTGTTGTTGTTAGGTGCCGTCGAGTCGGTATCCGACTCATAGCGACCCTCTGTACAACAGGGGAAACACCATTGTCAGTGCTTCTCTGCTGTTCATAGGGTTTTCAATGGCAGATTGATTTTTGGGAGGGGGTTGCCAGGTCCTTCTCCCAAGCCTACAGTTTCTGGTGTTCCCAGGCGGTCTCCCATCCAGGTACTAACCAGGCCCGACCCTGACTTTCTTTTGATGACTCCACGCCCTATTCCAATCTGTTGCATGGTTTGTGCTTTGAATCCAGTGTTGCTCCTAAACTTATCAAGATCTCTGTTGAAATGTCCTCTGGACCCTAACAACACACATATCTTCTGTTATGAAAGAAGTCTCATATATTACCATATTATTTCTTGTTGCATCAAACTTTTAACCATCTCTTCCATGTTTAGTTTGTTATGTCTTGCTCACTTTTACTTAGCAGTCACTGGGATGTCTACCAGCTATAGGGCAAAGCATAACTATGAGATAATAATATTATCATCCATATTTTACAGGTGTGAGAAAGCGTATTCAGTGAAAGTGAGTGACTTCCCTTAGAATACAAATTAGAAGGTGATAGAACTCCAATATGTACCCAGAAATCCCATCTGCATCTGGACACTACATCAAATAGTCCTCCTCTGCCCTAGTTTCCTCATTGTCTATAGGTGGGCTCGTCACTGGATTAGAAGGTTCTGGAGAATAAAATGATTATTTCTTCCTTTCTTTGGATTTTGCTGCCAAGCCCAGTGCTTAGGACTTAATAAGCATAGTTAGGTATTCAGTTACTAAGCATAAGTGTGATGATTTTTTGCTTGATTTTTCTAGTAGCATAGCATTCTTTATAAAACATTTTCTTTGATGAAATAGTATTATTCTTCTCTATAGTGTTCGCCACCATCTGAGCAGAGAATTCTGATTCTACAATTCTGTGGGGAAAATGGATTTAATAACTACACATGGCTAACAAATTTAAGTAGAAAAGTGGATAAAATAAACCACAAGCAGTGATATACCGGTATATTTGATGCAATCAATGGATCTTTCTTTAAACATTCTTGCCCCTTATGTGACAAAATCATTTATGTAATAATTATGAAACAAATTAAAATAATAATTAAAATAATGGTTAGAACATAACTGTGGAAAGAAAATTAAATTAAAGGTTAAATAAATATACTATACAATAAAAAAAATGATATTATTCTTTCATAGAACATTAATAATTTTTTAGAAAAACAATATTTAAAATTTATACCTATATTGGTCTGTTGTAAGAATGCATAAGGCCACGTGCCCTAGCAAACACCTGCAATCACAGAGACTTGGTAGGCTGAGGCTGGAGAATCACAAGATTGAGGCCAGAGGCAGCCTACACAACTTAGCAAGACCCTGTCTCAAAATAGAAAATTAAAAGAGGTAGGGCTTCCTCAGTGGTAGAACATTTGCCTAGCATGTGCAAGGTCCTGGTTTCAACAAACAGCACTGAAAAAAAAAAAATTACACTTGTTCTCAAGCTTTAAGTTGTACACCCATGCTACACATGGGTGTACACATACTCAATCACACATTGTTTACACATACTCAATCAAAGAACATACTTTATTAAACTTTAATATCAGAAAGTTTCTTTCACCAAAGTACTATATATTCTCAACTTAATTTACACCCTTTCAACAGTTTGAGGGCTACAAAATCAGATGCACATAAGTCACGTACTGTCTCTCCATCTCGAATCTAATCCATATGATTCTCATTCTTATCTTTGCTTTTAAGTACTTTCCTAACTACTGACATTCAAGTAACTTAAGTTCTGTACCTTCATGATTTACAGTCATTATGCTTTTGTTACACATTTACTCTTTAAATGCAGAAAAACATAATACTATGAGGGTTACAGAAATGAACTTTGAAAATACCAGTTCTAACCATTCCAAAGCCTTACAGATTTGAGTCTGTCTGTGACAACTGTATAAATGGGAATCTCAAATTAATTTCCATGTTGAATATAATGTTTATAAAAGTATGATTAAAAGTACATATAATTTATAGCTTATACACATAGTATTAAAATTCAACAATATCTACATGCATTTGGGAGAATTGGGTCCCCCAAATTTACACGTGAAAGTCCTAACTTCTTCAATCCTCAGAATGTGACTGCAATTGGGTCTTTAAAGTAGTTAAAACTATTATTAATCTACCATTAATGGTGTACTTAATGACAGAAGATATTAGGATACAGATAGAAAGAAGACCATATATAACACAGGACAAGGCCATCAACAAGCCAAGAAGAAAGGCCTCACAAGAAACTAACCCTGATGACACCATGATTTGGTACTTGAACCCTCCAGAACTGTGAGACAATAACTTTCTATTCTTTAAGCCATGATGTCTGTGGCACTTTGTTATAGCAATCCTGGCAAACAATAATTCTTCAGAATTTAGACTTACAAATTTGGGGTGGGTATTTTGTCATTAACATTATTTAGAATTGTCATTACATGGCATTTTTGGTCAGTTTTATTATAGTTCTTAACATCTCTCCAAGCTAGGTCCTGTCCTTTAGTCTGGAGATATTTCCTGCACTTGAGAAGGACAATTGGCCCATCAATTCTCCCTGCCCTACCGTCAGGAGGCTCTGGGTGCTACAGAGCCATAGAAAGGAAAAGGGACCTCTTCAGATCAGTGAATCTGTGGCCAGGAAGGAAAGAGAAGTGGAGCACACCTGTTCTTTCTCCCTCTAGGGCCATAAAACAGTGATCACCATGAATGGAAGTGCATTGTTTTTCAGCAAGTTTTCATAATAGTGTGGAAAATTATAAGTCAATTTCTTGGGTTATAACATTCTTTGGGGAAAAATGGCCAAAAGTTCTGTGTTGTGCACTCTCCAGCATGTAAGTCAGCGTAGTAAGTGCTGGCTTTTGGACATTTGGGCACTAAAGGTAATGCTTACAGCTCCCTCAAACCCCAGCTGAAAATCTTCCTTTTCAGATGCTTCCCTGACTCCTCACTAAGTAAATCTTGATATTCTATGCTTTAATAGTGCCACATGTCTCTACCTGATAGAACTGTTATTTCTACACGTATTTTCAAATTAGTATCTGTAATCTAAGCCATATAAAATCAACAACCATATTATTTTGTACTCAGTATAGACCCCAGTGCCTAGCACAGTGTAAGGTACATGCCAGAGTAATTAAGAACTATTCAGTTAATAAATATGATTATCTACCAGCTTAATTTGTAGTAGTGAGAAAATAGAGGTAATCTAAAAATAAAACTCAAAGGGCTCAATAAATTATAGCATACACATGCCTTGATATGCTCTGCTGTCATTAAAAAGAATGTAGTAGATAGGAATGTACTTATTTAGAAGGGTAATGATAGCTTGTCTACAAAAGTAACTTGTATAACGTTATAAAATTCTATTTTCAAAAATGTATGTGTATGTGTATTTGCACATGTAGACTGAGGGACTTATTAGGTTATTTGTGTTTTCTTGTCCATATTCTGGTTTTATGGCAATGTGCCTTGCCATATGATCATAGATGGGGCATATGATAAGAAATTTCTTTCCTTTATTTATGGTCACTGGTATGTGACCCAAACAGGGCTAGTGAGAATCTGTTCCTGCAAGGTATTATGAGTAAGAAGCTTACTTAGCATATTGCACAACCAGGCAGATGTTTTTCCAGGGATGTTGATGGCAAAATTTTCTCCTGCAAGTAGCAACCTGTCTTTAGCTAATATCAATGAGGCCACACTAAAGAAGAAACCCACAAGAGCCAGGGGACAAAGGTGGAGAAATCCCTCTATCAATACCATGCAAATTATCAATTATAGATTCAACTGTGCTTGAACTTCATTGGATTTACTACCTACATGAGTCAATACCTTCTTCTTCTTCTTCTTCTTTTTTTTTCTGGTACTAGGGGTTAAACCCTGGGCCTTGTGTGTATTTTACAAGCGCTCCATCACTAAACTCTAAATCCAGCCTCTTGAGATAGGGTCTTTCTAAGTTATGCAGGCTGCCTCTGGCTAGCCTCTACCTCTTGAGTCGTTGGGATTACAGGCATGTGCCCCTCTTCCTGGTGTAATAAATTCTTTAAACCAGTTTGAAATTTAATTTCTTGCTTAGCAAATAAATGATTCCTAATTAATGTTACGGGGCTGAGATTTAGCTCAATGGGTAGAGCGCTGCACTGCAGTCTCTGAGGCCCTGAGTTCAATTCCCAGCACCGCAAAAATGGGAGAAGGACCTGGCAATCCACTCCCAAGGCAATCCCGAAGCACTCAGCCATTGAAAACCCTATGAGGGTCGCTATGAGTCGGATACCAACTCTACTGCACCAAACAACAACAACAACAACAATTAATGTTACACATGTATGCTTGAATGTACGAACATAGGAAAAGACTGGAAAAATGTTCACCAATCTCTAACAGTCAGTAATGAGTAGCAAGTGACTTCCACTTAGCACATCCATGTCCTTTTATATTGCTGGGATGATTTTTATGACGAGAACAATTTCAAAAGTTAATAGGTAAAATTGGAGTCAGTGAGAGCTTTTATATGAAATTAAATGAGCTCATTCTAAAATTCACAGTTGTAAGACCTGAATATAGAAGAAATGTGAGAATCCTGTACATTTTTAGCAGATATTCTTGAACATAATCCATACCTTTTCAATCATATTAGATGGCTACAAAACCAGATGCAGATTAGAATCTGAGAATCCAATGGACACAAAATTCTAATCTGCATTTGATTTTGTAGCCCTCTAAAACTATTGAAAGAATATGGATTAAATTTGAGAATATACATTTTGAGGAAGATCTGGAAACAATGTGTGGACATAGTGTGCAGGCAAATTTAAATCAATATAAACAATAAAAGATGAATTGTTTGCCACTCAATGATTAAATAGCCTAGCAGCATTGTTTATGTTGGCAAAAAGTTATCAACCTAAATGTCATATAATAGAAAACTGGATAAAGCATGATAAATCTATACACTAATAAAATACAGCTGAGCTGTAAAAATGAGTGAGCTAGCTTTATCCATATTGATGTCTCACAAATATATTGTGAACACTAAGAGTTGATTGCAAAAGAATATATAACATATGATACCATTTATATGAAGTTAAGAAACATTTGACACAATGCTATGCATTGTTTATGGGTATTTATTGATATAGCAAAATTATTCAGAAATGTATAAGAATGCTGATTACTAAATTTAAGGATTTACTGTAGAGATTAGACTTAAGGAAGAAGAAGGAACAGTGGGGTCAGAGAGTGACACATAAGACTTAAATTGTATTACTTATATCCTTATTTCTTATGCTTAGTTATGTTCATGTGAGTATTAATTACATTATTCTTTGTACTTTTCTGAGCCTGTAATATATTTTATAATAATCATCACAATAGTATCAATAGGAACAACAGCTTACTGAGCACTTACTGTGAGTCAGGCATTAGGCTAAGGATTTCACGTGAATTAACTTATTTCTTCCTCACAAGAAACCTATCAGATCTGCACTGTAATGAACCTTATTTTACAAGTAATAAATTGAAGCATGACATGTCTGTAATCATATCTAGTAAGTAAAAATCAGGGCTGGGATGTGAGGCCAGGAGTCTATATGTCAACCATCTATGTATTATTCTCTCTAACATTTACAAACGTTCAGATGCTCTTGTCTTATACTGGGATTGTTGTTGTTAGGTGCCATCCAGTCATGTACATAGTGACCCTATGTACAACAGAAAAAAACACTCCCCAATGCAGTGCCATGCCTGGCACCATGTCAGTGCTGCTATGCCATTCATAGGGTTTTTGATGGCTGAGTTATTTCTGGAGTGGACTGCCAGGTCCTTCTCCTGTTTTTGCAGTGCAGGAGATTGATCCCAGGGCCTCAAAGGACACAGAGCAGCACTCTCTCAACTGAGCTAAACCACAGCCAATGCTGGGATTAGGTATGATAAATTCATCATAATTTGAAAATTCTGTATGTAAAGAATGCATCAAATATACCTAACATACTGAACATCATAGTTTAGTCACATAGTGTACTATACAATATCACTTATTTACACTCACGATTGCAAGTCTGACTACCCCCCACCACAAGAGCTTGATAGTGCATATTGCTACTTCAGGAAAAGATGAAAATTCGAAACCCATTCCTATTGAATACATAGTGTTTTCCCACAATCATAAATTTAAAAATCCTAAGTCAAGCCATCATAAATTGGGGAATGTCTGATTATATATGATAGGATTATCTTGTGAGATAATGGTTTGTTTTATTTAGGACTTGGGAGGTTGAATTCAAGGCCTCACACATACTTTGCAAGTGTTCTATCACCAGCTCCACTCTCAGCCAACTTTTTATTTTTTATTTTTTTATTTTGAGCAAGGGTCTCGCTAAGTTACCGAGGTTGCCTCTGGCCTCAAACTCAGGGTCCTCCTGCCTCTGCCTCCAAAGTCACTGGGATCACGGATGTGTACCACAAAGCCTAGCTGTTTTCTTTTCTTTTCTGGTTGTTTTGTTTTTGTTTCTGTTTTTATGAGTTATCTGGCAAAGTAATGAGCTCCTCCGCTTTGAAATGTGAAAAGATGACCAATTCTCAGATTAGTATGGGTGGCATTACATTGCAGTTTATGGGACGTTGAACTATACAAACGAAATTTCCTTCCAAGCCTCAGAATTTTTAATAGCAAGAAAGTTCATCTGGTGAGGAACACAAAGCGTTCTGTTTTAGGCACATTGAGTTTGAAGTAAAAGTGTGGTTAGCTAATTGAGATGACAGAATCCAGTTTGTGTTACAGCCTTGGATTTATTAGCATAGTAGTCTAAATATAGGAATGGATGTGATTACCTAAGAAATGTGGAGAAAGGAGAAAATTAAATGTCTGCATCTGATGAGAACAGGAAGAGGAGACTGTCTTTGTCTGTATGTATATATTCCTCATAATTAGCACACACATATGCATGCACATGTGTACTCACATACTCAAGTGCATTTTATTCCTCACATTAAAATCAACAATCCTGTTTCTCCTCTTCATATGTTTGGAAGCAATTCTCAAATACATTTGAGTCGTAGTTAGTCTCCAGTCTGGCCCACTTATGTGCCCCTCCATTCCTTCTGCGTTGAAATTGGAAGAATTAAAACCACACATACATGTGCGCACACACACATGTGTACACATATCACTTCCGATAATTCCACCGTCAATCTTAAGGAAATAGTTATTTTACCATAGCAAATACTCTACATCTCAGCCTCTATACTTGCCAATTAAGAGACTTCATGATCAATATCAAAATAATAGTTTTCAGAAAACTTTCCAGTGTGCAGTAATTGAAGAAGAGAGTAGATAGAGAAGGTAAGTAAGGGAGAGAAAGAAAGCTAATGTTTATTGAGCCAGGCACATTGTACTCTGCCAGGCTATACATAGTTTTTAAGTCTCTTGGCATTTTTACTGCTAGTTATTATTCAATTTTTGGATTATATAATTGAGTTTCAGAGACAGTAAGTGAAAATCCCCATTATCATACAGGATACAAACTTATGTACATGTTGCCTCCAATGTCTGCATTCTTTAATTTATACCATTATGTACAAATGAAGATGATTATAGTGTTTTATCCAGCAGGAGATACATCTACTACTCTCCTTACTCAGTATCATGAATTGTATCTTCAATTAAGTTGAAACTACTGTCTAGTTGTAAATTTTTAATACTGGCTCATATCTGACACCAAAAAAGAAGAAATCTGTGGTCACAACTCTACCATTAATCTTTGCACATGTTTCACTTTTAAATGCTTAATATAGTACCTGGAATTGCTGTACTATGCATTCTCAAAATGCAAATTTATTTTATTGGTAAATATGATTCTAATTTGGCTTACATAAGTCATTTTCTATTTTTGCCAAATACAATTACATTCTATTATACTTTTTGCTGATTATGGATTTGCAAGAATTATATGTAATTCATATTGTTAATCTTTAAATGAGAGTGCTGAAGATTTACCAGGGCCTACGTTTTACTTCCTACTATACCTCTGTACCTATTATCAATTAAGGATCACTCCTGTTACCCTTTAACGTAGTCCCACTATTTTTTCATTTGCAACTAGTAGGTAAAGAGAAAAGACAAACATGAAATAGCATAAGTTTGATAATACACAAGTGACACTTAATTCTCACATTTTTGTGAGGTTAGCATTGTTATGATCACCATTTATTATTGTCAGTTAATAATCATAAAGAATACATATTTCCAGCACCAGGGATCAAACACACTCCTTGTACTTGCTAAACACATGCTCTACCACTAAGTTAAGCTATGCTAACTAACCCTAATAACTTTTCATTTGAACTCAGACCTCTTGGATTCAAGAGCCCATTCACATATTCACAACACATTGCCTCTTTCTTAGAAAATTAGGTAACTCATGTTGTTGAGTGGTCAGCAGGACAATTGGATGGATTTGGGCAAGAAAATACAGGTCAGACAAAGAATTTCATGCCACTAAGTTACCATGATTATAAATGCTGGAAGCCTAGTTCTTCCTAGTGTATTCTGTTTGCTAGCATCCCATTTGGCAGTAGATTGAGAAGGGCAGCAGATCTGGTTGGGATGGGTTGGTTGTACTCACCAATTCTCATCACCGCACTTATTAACCTTTTAAATAATGAGCCTCTTTGCTTCAGAATAATGATCTGTTGCTGCACTGTTGCCTTGGCAACCCCTCCAGTCATTGCAATTGGTCTATTCACGTGGTATTACTGGTCCTATGCAGCAAGAATACCTTCTGCCATATTGTTTCTAATATTACTGCCAACTTTTAGCCTCCCTTTTAAATGTTGCTACCACCAATGTGATGGTTCCTCAAAAAAGAAGAAGAAGAAGAAGAAGAGGAGGAGGAGGAGGAGGAGGAGGAAGATAATCAACAGTAGGTATTCCATCATTAGAACCATCTCTGATGACAGTGCCTAGTAGAGGTATGTACCTCTTTCCCTAAATAGGACAAAACTGCTTCACATCAAAACTGTGGGTCACTGCTATGGAAAGGATTTTGCTTCAGGATTGTCTTAGTCTTTTCAGGTTGCTATAACAAAAATATCATAAATTAAGTAACTAATAAATAATAGAAATTTATTCTTCACTGGGAAATCTAAGATTAAGTCCACATGCAGACAGATTCTACATCTGATGAGGGCTTACTTTCTGGTTCATGGACACCTTCTCACTTGTGTCTTCACATGGTAAAACAGGTAGACAAGCTCTCAGGGCTTTCTTCTATAAGGAACCTAATCTTATGTACTTCACGAAGGTTCTGCCCTCATGACCAAGTGATTTCCTAAAGATCCCACCTCTTAATACCATCAACTTGGAGGTTAGAATTTCAACATGAATTTTGGGAGAACACATTGTGTGTGTGTGTGTGTGTGTGTGTGTGTGTGTGTGTGTGTGTGTGTGTGTGGTACTGGGGTTGAACCCAGGGCCTCGTGCCTGCATGCTCTGCAAGTGCTGGACCACTGAGTTGCACCCCCAATCCATTTTTGTACTTTTTGAGATAGGGTCTCGCTAAGTTATGCAGACTGCCTCTGGTTTCGAACTTGTGATCCTCCTGCCTCTGCCTCCCGAGCCGCTGGGATAACACATTCTTAAAAGCAAATACTGGGTGCCAATTTGGACCTGGGAAGATTCACCATTTCTTTGTTTTTGAAAAAGCAAGGGAGGTCTGTTTCCCCTGCTTGCAGAAATTACAACTCCTATGCACTTTACTCAGGAACATTTCCCTTTCAAATGTTTCTCTAAAAAGTCAGTCAGGAGAAAAGTCTTTTGTGGAAAAGTCTTTCTCTGGTATCTGACACAGAAGAGAGTCTTTCCCTACCTCTCTTTTTCTTTGCTCACTCTCAAGCCCATACTTGCAGAATCAGTTCTGGACTAGACAGGAATTCACACTAGATCAAAAGATAAAGTCAGTGGCAACAATACTGGGCAGCTACAGGGTCTGCATAAGCGAGTGCAAAGACCAGCAAGTAATCACAAAGGGACATCACCACCCACTTATGATTTGATTTGGCTCTTTCCATTTGCCCATAATTCCCCTGAAGACTTTTGCTTGGAAAGGTTTTATGGCCTTTATAATTCACACTACCAAGTATAGGTTATCACCCTCTCTAAGCAGAGCAGTGACTAGTTTTCAGCAGAGTCTGTCTAATGTCCCTAAAGGGAAATCAGATGCCAAGGATTTTGGATTTAAAGCAAAAAATATTGATCTTATTCATCTGGAATATAAATACCATGTAAAAATGAAAATTACTATCAAATTGCCAATTTTTAGCATATTACTGAAGAAAAATACAATTTAGAGCAAGATTGGAAGAAATTTAAATAAATAGATACACACTGTATTCACTCGTGATGAATGAAGTATTGCTGTTCATTCTTGTTTACTGTGTAGTTATACTTCCCAGATCTAAATAAAACCCAATGTGACCACCTTCTTCACATCAGAAGTTGTCTGGACTGTTCATACTGGCAGTCCTTCAGGCTTGTGGACAGCAGAGCCCTTTCAGCCTGTTCCCAACATTTAGGTGCCAAGAAGCCTTTAATTAACTACTTATTCTAATGACTCTAAATAGAAACTTATCTGTTCATGTATCCTTCTAAACCAAAGAACTCAAAGTCCTTATACCACACCCTTTGAGAAACCTTCTCTTTAAGCTTGTGTATTACATCTGTGGCTAGAACAGAAAAATAAAGGAAAATACAAGAAGCCACAAGTCTGGCTCATGCATAACCCCATCATCAGTGCCCCATTTATACTGAAATGATTTGTTCAACAATCTAAGCCAGACTCTGCTCTTTACAATTTGAATTAGGTCAAGCTTTTTTTTTTTTAAGGATCTAAAACACTTTCAAAAGCCAATTTGAAAACAACAGAGCAGTTTTTAAAAGTAATTGCACAGTGGCTTCTTAAGACTAATATATGATGCATAATATGGAAGAAAATTATGAAAAGTTCTAAGGATACTTGAAGGAAGTGGGGAGCAGTAGGAGGAAAAATAGAGCAATAAACCAAACATCTATGCTCAACTCCTGCTGCCTGTTGTTGATCAACAAAGTAAAGCAGAAGAATGCCACATGTTGGGGACAAGCTGGTAGGAAGTAATATATTCTTTTACTCATAATACTGAAAAGATCTGAAGTGATGTATACTTCATGGGATTTGAAGTATGATTTAAAGCCTTTGTTGCTGTTAGGTGCCATCAAGTCAGGGTCTAACTCATCATGACCCTACATACAATAGGAGAAGCACTATTGTCAGTGCTTTTCTGCTAGTCATAGGGTTTTCAATGGCTGATTGCTTTTTGGGAGTGGGCTGCCCAGTCCTTCTCCCAAGCCTACAGCACCTGGTGTTCCCGGGTGGTCTGCTATTCAAGTACTAACCAAGCCTGACCCTGCTTAGTTTCCAAGATCTGATGGGAATGGACGCTACAGTGGTACAACTCCAGGCTTAAACTTAAGCATCATGAGGTGTAAACCATGAGTAATATTAATCTCTAAAATAAATATTTACCATGAATAATAAAAATACACTATTTTTGCATTTGTGTTAAACTTAATTGTTGAAGAAAAGAGTAATAGGTCAGCAAAAATGCATTTCAAAATCACTGATCCAAGCAAAGCTTATTAAATGAAACTGTGGCCAATAAATAAGACTTACATCATCAGTCTTTCAATTTTTTCATTTTAAACATCATCTAAAAATATTATCCCACTGTTAAAATTTTATGAATAGTAGAAGGAAGAGAAACATTCTACCCACTGGGATCTTCCAATCAAGATTATTTACATCTTCCTATGAATGAATCACCTGCAGCCATAGCATTGTGGCATCCGATCTTATGGATCTCGGAAGCTAAGCAGGGTCAGGCTTGGTTAGTATTTGGATGGGAGACCACCTGGGAACTTCAGGTGCTGTAGGCTTGGGAGTCAGACTGGCAACCCACTCCCCAAAAAAGTCAATCCGTCATTGTAAATCCTATGAACAGCAGAGAAGCACTGACAATAGTATTTCCCCTGTTGCTGTTGTATGTAGGGTCGCTGTGAGTTGGATACCGACTGGATGACACCTAACAACAACATAAATGGATCAGTATTGAACTTCGTTCTCTGTTGATTTTGGTTTTATTTTTAAATCCTTTTGAAAAATTTTAATGTTTGGCAGGACCATATTCTGACAGGTCTTTTTCACTTTACTGCTTAACATTGTGTAACAACACCAAAAATGAAGATGAAAATGAAAAATGTTAAGCATTTATCCAATTTAAAATAAGACTTGGCTTTTTAAAAAATCACCTTGTATGTGTTTGTTGTTATGTTGATAAATTACAGGAAGAAATTTTGTTTGTTGAAGAGAGGCAAAAAAATAGGTTATGCATTCATATTTATCACATATTTGTGCAAACTTTTTAGAAAAGTTAATAATCTAACTACAGTACTCTATACCTGGCAGTAATGCCCATGTTTTCAGCTTCTTATATTTTTATTTTTATATCACTATCAGCTAATGTTACAATTTCTATAGCATACATTCTGATTAAGTTATATTTTCATAAAAGATAATAAAATCTCTAAACTTCTACATTCTTCTATAAAGTAGAATAAAGTAGTTCCTGCCATGGAACCAAATGACTAGCCTTTTCTCCAGTGATGATCTGCCCTTGACCTCCCAAGCATTCACAAGGTGAGATGCATTTCTCTCTCCTGGGTGTAGGTGGGATCAGTTCCTAATGTATTATTCAAATTTTCTGCAAATTGTAACTACTACTCACATTAGCATAAAACTAGTCCACACTCATTTTCATCAAGTATGATTATCCTTAGCATTGCATTTTTATTCTAAAAGTTTCTTTGACTGTATACTTTGAAGATTAATAACTGAATTTCCAATAGTAAGACCCTTTAATTGTATTGAGACTGTGTTGGTTAAAATTTTTAAACTCTCTTTTTTGATTGAAGTATACTTATCTTATATAAAGATGCTGCCAATATTACCTTGCAGTGGAATGTTTGTACTTATTTCAAAGGTCTCAAAAAATAGTAAAAAGTCTTTTTCAGTTAATTATGTTTTCATACAAAGGCTTTCTTAAAAGAACATCACTAAAAAATAAAATATATTGGCAGTGCTGTGGCATTAATTAAAATGTCAGTAGATAAGCTGTAATGATATAAGAAATTCCATAAGAAAAACAAGGAGGAGTGGAGGTGTGGAAAGAGCTATTGTACAAGCAAACAGGAAAGAGGCTCACAATGTGAGAGAATGCAAACAGGATGCATAAATTGCAAAGCCAATGCCAAAGTTTTCTGCTAGCCAAGATGCATAGAATTAGAATTATCTTTCCACCTGGTAAGATTCCAAAAGGAAATAAATAATAGTATTCATAATTGTTTCTTTAATGAAAGAAGTAACTGAAATTAAAAGATTACATAACTTTTTGCTAAACATAAACAACTGCCTTAGGATACCTTGCACAAACACAGATTTTTTCTTTTTTCTTTTTTTTTAGATGTTGAGACTATGAGCTGAAATTCTCTTGAATAGCCCTACGTATGTTCCTCCATATAACTTGCTGTGACGATTTAAACATTATGTATTATACCTGATTATCCCTTTATTTTCTACATACTTTTCTGGATTACCAATTTCCTGGCTCTTTTCATTGTGAGAATTATAAATCTTCATTTTGAGAAGATTTAAGCTTAGTTAATTTCATGCATGTCAGGAAGTAGAAACGGTGTGAACAGATAAAATATAACTGAGAGGTTCTTTAAATAAAATGCCTTCCAGAGTGTCCTGGGTCCTTTGTCAAAGGAAAGGTGAGTAGATATAACCTATGCTTTATTGAGGTGAGAAATTCTGTAATCAATAACTGTACTCAAGATTAGAGAAAAAAAATGTGTTAGTAACAAATAACTACTTTCAGTGATGGCTTTAAAATTGAGCTCCAAGCTGGGTACAGTGGGTCATGCCTGTAACTCCAGAAACTCAAGGGCAGAAGCAGAAAGACTGAGGGTTCAAAGCCAGAGGTAGCCTGCATAATTTAGCAAGATCCTGTTTCAAGAAAAAAAAAAAAAAAAAAACTTAAAAGGGGGCTGGAAGTGGATCTCAGCTGCAGAGCCCTTGCAAAGTATGTGCCAGGTCCTGGACTCAGCCCTTTGGTACTGCTATAAATAAATAGATAGATGATAGATAGATAGATAGATCTCCAGTGAGTTAGGTATAGACAGTCACCAAACCATATGTCTTTTGCCAAAAACCAGGGCCTTGGTATGAAACTTAATGGAAATATTAAGCTCATTTTACAAAGGACAATTCAGCAGAGCAGGAAGATGACATTTATTAACTGCTTACTATGAGCCATGCAGCATGTAGCACTCAGAATATACAAAGATCAGCTATATGGTCAGTTTACAGCACAGTGAAGGAACTTGAGGAGTAAGTACAAATCTTGAACAGTTATGATAAGTGCTGTGGTAAAGATAACTACAGAATGAATGAAATTATTTGGGAGGAAAAGAGCCATAGGCTGAAAAGAATCCACAGACTAGAAGAAGACATATCAATAAAATCTTTAAAAAGGTGCCACAAGATAGCAGGCAACAGTGGCACAGTGTCTGCAACAATGGGCTTAAACATAAATAAGATTATTTGCCTGGCACAGAATCGGCAAGTGTTTCGATATGCTGTACATAGGGTCGCTATGAGTCGGACTCGACTCGACGGCACCTAACAACAACAACAACAATTGCAGTAAACTTCCACTTGCAATTATTTTTGAAATTGTCTTGGATTTTGTCTTTTCTCCCTTCCTTCCTCCCTCCCTCCTTTCTTCCCTCCCTCCCTCCCTCCCTTCCTTCCTTCCTTCCTTCCTTCCTTCCTTCCTTCCTTCCTTCTTCTCTTTCTCTCTCTCAATTTCTCTCTCTCTCTCTCTCTCTCTCTCTCTCTCTCTCTCTCTCTTTTCTGATATAATGTCTAAATTGCACCAGGGCCTTTGTGCCTTGGAATTGCAATCCTCCTATTTCTGCCTCCTGAGTGGCTGGGATTACAGAAGCGTACCACTACATCTGCCTACGTCTTTGTCTTTCATGTGAATTTTAACATTAATTTATCAAACTCTATGAATCTACTCCCAGAATAAGGATGTTTAATTTATCCTTAATGTGTATCTCTTTATTCATGAAAACACATATCTATTTTAGTTTATTTCATTCATTCTACATAATTAAAATTTTTCCAGTTAGATAGACTTGTACATGTTTTATTATATTTGTTGCACTTTTGAATAGGACATTATGGCTGGATTTGAAATGACTTATTAAAATTATTAATGGAATATTATTTGTCTTTTATATTGATCTTGTATCTAGGAACTAGGCAGAATTTTTAATATTTGTTCTAGTAGTTTGTCAGTAGATTATCTGACATCTTATGAAAACAATATCACCTTTAATTTATGTTTTTAATCATTATAAAAATTTAATTGTTTTTACTTTTCTTTCACTAATTTGTCTGGGACTTTGAAACAATGTTGAATACATGTGCTTATGATGAGCACACTTATCCTGCTGTTGTTATGTGTCACTAAGTCAGCCTCATAGCGACACTATGTATCACCAAGGAAACATTCCCGGACACTGTGCTATGCCAGGCACCATGTCAGTCCTTCTTACCTATAGGGTTTTTGATGGCTGATTGTTTCGAGAGTAGTCTTCCAGGTCCTTCTCTCAAGCCTACAGCACCTGGTGTTCCCGGGTGGTTTCCCAGCCAAGTACTAACCAGGCCGGCCTCTGAGATCCAACGCCAGGGTGGTATGGCTGTTATCTAGTTTACTTAAAATGAAATGCTGCAAGAATTTCTCCATTAAATATGATATGTGCAGTTTTTGCCACATTATGAATAGATATCAAATTTTAGTCATATTTGTTTTCTAATTTTTTCATTTAAAGCAAATATGCCTAAAGATGTACAGACAGTTTTTTAAAAGAATAGTAATAAAGCTAACACCCACATAAATACTACCAGGTTAAAGCAACAAAACAATGACAGCATTTTTAAAGCCCCTGGACCCTTTTCTCCAATCAGATATCGTCACTAACCAAAGACTATAAAACATCTAGAAAAAAACTAGAGAAAAAAATCTTTGTTTTTTTTTGGTTGGCAACAATTCTTTAGACATGACAACAAAAGCATGGTCTATAAAAGCAAAAGTAAATAAATTTGTTTACAGATTTCTACTTGAAAAATGCTAAGAGAATGAAAAAGAAAAGCCACCAAGAGGAAATATTTGTAGATCACGTATCTGATGAAGAACTTATATCTAGAATATGTAAAGAACCTTCAAAAGAAAATAACAAAGAAAAGATTACTAATATTTTTTAACCTGACTTACTACTATACATCCATTTAAACAGATACAATTTTTAAAATACTTACCATATAACTACTGGCAAGGATGCAGAGCTGCTAGAACTTTCACACATTGCTGGTGGAGCTGCAACATGATACAGACACCTTGAGAAATAATTTGGCAATTTCTTCTGAAGTAAAATGCATTTATTATGGAAACCTGCAATTCTATTCCCAAGTATTTACTCAAGTGGAATAGAAATTTGTGTTAATAAAAACCTCTTTGTGAAAGTGTGTAGTAGCTTTCTTTGGAATCATCCAAAACTGCAAACAATCCAAATGTCTGAATAGGATACTGGTTAAGGTTAAACTCCAGTACATTTATCCAGGAGAATACCACCAGCATAAAGAGAAATGAACAAATAACATACAAGAGCATGGGTATATCTCAAATGCTTTATAGTATATGAAAGAAGTTAGACTCAAAGACTGCATCCTATATAATTCAATTTATATAACATTGTGGAAAAACCAAAATTATATAGTCATAAAGCAAATCAGTGACTGCTATAGAAATTGAAAAGACTTGGGTGAATCGGAACCACACCAAGGCATATTTGCCACAAGGGAGAGGTGATGGACTTGTTCTAACCTTCATTGTGAGATCTGTAAGTATTTGCCAATACTTGCAGAATAGTACAATAGAAAAATAGTGAAATTTGCTGTATGTGCTTTATACATTAACAACCAAGATAGCTAGGGATAATATATGTGTTTTATTATTTTTTTTGTGGTGCTGGAGGGTTGAACTCAGGGCTTCATACATGCTTTGCAAGCACTCTACCACTGAGCTGCACTCCAGCCTATTTTTTACTTTTTATCTTACATTTTATTTATTTATTTTTACTTTTCTTTACTAATTTGTCTAGGACTTTGAAACAATGCTGAATACATGTGATTATCTTGAGACAGGATCTTGTTAAGTTATACAATTAGCCTCTGGCCTCAAACTTGGAATCCTCCTGCATCCACCTCCAGAGTCGCTGATATTATAAGCATGCACCACCCTTCCCAGCTACTATATGTGTTTCAGACTGTAATAAAGCAATGAGGGCTGTGGGTGTAGTTCAATGGTAGAGTGCTTGTCTAATACTTGCAAAGCCCTGAGTTTGATGCCTTATACCAAAAAATAGAAAATAAAATAAAATAATAAGAAAGAGCCTATTTAATCTGATTTTAAAATAGTTTATATTTAATAAACTTTTTTCAGTTACTGCTTATATGACGTAATTTTTCCTTTTATTTAAAGAACACTTCTTTTAAGCAAGACTATTTTTCCTTTATTTTTCCCTTTATTGATAAATGTTAGTGGGGTACAGAGTAATATAGCATTTACTATTTCCATTGTTCAACTATCACATCACTTTTGGTTACACTTTCATCAACTTACAGAGTTTATGGAACCTTTTGATTAATATGTAGTAAAACTGGAATGCATTTATGTGCTATATTCACCTATTTTTTCCATGTACTCATGAAGTCACATCATTTACATTGAGATTATATTCTCCCCCTTTATCCCTTTACCTTATTTGCCTTCTCTTTCCCACATTCCACAACCTTTAGTTCCCTTAGGTAGTCCCCTCCCTGCTCCTTTCTACTCTGCTTATATTTTTTCTTCTTAGATAAGTTTAATTGTTCACTTTTATATATCTATATATGTATAGCTTTTTTCTTCCTTTAAGTAAGATTCAGCTCCCACATACAAGTTAGAAGATAAGGTATTTCTCTTTTTGAGCCTGTGTTTGTTCCCTTAAGGTGATATTCTCCTGTTCTATCCATTTTGCTGCAAATGACATTATTTCATTTTTTATTACTGAGTCATATTCCATTGTGTATATGTACCACAATTTTTTAAACCATTCTTCTGTTGATAGGCTTCTTGGTTGGTTCCATATCCTTGCAATTGTGAAGAATGTTGCATTAAATGTAGAGATGCAGGTGTTTCTGTGGTATGATAACTCGTCTCCCTTTGGATGTATTCCCAGTAGTGATATAGCTGGATTAAATGGCAGTTCTATTTTTAGTTTTCTGAAGTATCTCCATATTGACTTCCAAAGAGGTTGAACTAATTTATGCTCCCATCAGCATGCTTTACAGCAGTGTAAAAGTGTTCTTTTTCTTGCCAACATTTGTTATTATTTGTTTTGTTGATCTTGGCCATTCTTACTGCAGTTAGATGGAATCTCAGAGTTGTTTTGATTTGCATTCCCCTAATGGCCAGGGATGGCTGGGAGTTAGCTCAGTTGGTACACCACCACTCTGCAACCTCTGAGGTCCCAAGTTTGATTCCCAGCACCACAAAAATGGGATAAGGATGTGGCAAGCCACTCCTGAAAGAATCCCTAAACAATCAACCAGTGAAAACCCTATAAGGGTCACTAAGAGTCACACAGGACTCTATGGCACCCAACAACAACAACAATGGCTAGGGATATTGAAGATCTTTTCATGTGCTTCTTAGCCTTCCATTATTTGATAACTATTTACTCATTTCCTTTGCCTACCTATGTATTCGGTTATTTGTTGCCTTGGGATTTGCTTTCTGAAGTTATGTGTATATTCTAGAAATTAGTCCTCTGTCAGATGTGTGGGAGGCAAAGATTTTCTCTCCCATTCAGTGGGCTCTTCCTTAACTCTGTTAATTGTTTCCATTGTTGTACAGAAGCTTTTTAATTTCATGTAGTCTGGACAGTTGAAATCTTGTTAAGGAACTACTTTCCTATGCCTATATGTTGGAATGTGTTTCCTAACTTTTCTTCTAGTAGATTTAAGGTTCTGGTTTTATGTTGAAGTCTCTTATCCATTTCAAGTTGACTCTCATGCATATTGAGAGATATGGGTCTATTTTCATTTTTCTGCAAATGGATATCAAATTTTCCCAACACTATTTGTTGAAGAGGCTATCTTTTCTCCATTGAGTATCCTTAGTCCCTTTGTTAAAGATCAGGTAGCTATAGTTGTGTGGGTGTGTCTCTGGGTCTTCAATTCTGTTCCCTTGGTCTTCCAGCTTATTTTTGTTCCCACACCAAGTTCTTTTTGCTACTATAGCCATATAGTAAAGTTTAAAATCTAGTATTGTGATCCCACCTCTACTACTTTTACAACCTAAGATTGTTTGGCTATGCATGGTCTTTTGTGTTTCCATATGAATTTTTGGATTATTTTTTCTATTTCTGCAGAGTCTGTCATTGGGATTTTAATGGGCATGGCATTAAATCTGTAAATTGCTTTTGGTAGTATAGCCATTTTTACAATATTGAATCTCCCAGTCCATGGGCAGAGAAGGTCCTGCCATCTTCTTGTATCTGCTGCAATTACTTTCTTTAATGTTTTGAACTTTTCCTTATAGAGATCTTCAGAGTCTTTGGTTAGATTGATTCCTAAATATTTAATTGTTTAGTGAGCTATTGTTATAGGGGTGGTTGCCTTAATTTCCTTCTTCTGTTCACAATTGGTATAAAGGAAGGCTACTGAATTTTGATTGTTAATTTTGTATCCTGCTATTTTGTTGAAGGATTTAATTGGGTCTAGGAGTTTTCTAGAGGAATTTTTTGGGTCATTTAAGTTAAGGATCCTGTCATCTGCAAATAAGGATAATTCAATATCTCCTTTGCCTATCTGTATCCCTTTGATTTCTTATGCTTTACTGATTGCTTGGGCTAAGAGTTTGATCACCATATTGAATAAGAGAGGAAAGAGTGTACTTCCTTGTCTTATTCCTGATCTTAGAGGGAATTGTTTCAATTTTTCCCCATTTAATATGACATTGGCTGTAGGTTTGTCATAGATGTCCTTTATGATGTCGAGGTATTTCCTTATTATGCTCATCTTCTCCAGGGCTTTTATCATGAAAGGATGTTATACTTTTTCAAAGACCATCTCAATATCAACTGAGATGATCATGTGAATTTTGTCTGCAAATCTCTTGATATGTTAAATTACACTTACTGATTTTCATAGGTTGAACCAGCTTTGCATCTGTGGAATGAAGCCCACTTGAGCATAGTGTGTGATCTTTATTATGTGTTGCTGAATTCAGTTTGCCAGAATTTTTTGAGGATTTTTGCATCCATGTTCATCAGAAAAATTGGTCTATAGTTCTCTTTCTTTGAAGTGTTCTTGCCTGTTTTCTTTTTTTTTTTTTTAATCAGGATGATAGTGATTTTGTAGAATGAGCTTGGGAGTGCCCCTTTCTTTTCTACTTTATGAAATAGTTTAAGGGGAATAGGCAGTAATTCTTCTTTGAAGGTTTGGTAGAATTCTACTTTGAACCTTTCAGGACCTGGGCTATTCTTTGTTGGGAGACCTTTGATTACCATTTCCATCTTGGTGAATGAAATGGGTTTGTTAAAATTGCTTATATCTTCCAAGCTTAATTTTTGTAATTCATATGTATTGATGAACTTTTCCATTTGTTCTATATTTTTGTTTTTTGAGGAGTAGAGTTTCTCTAAGTATTCCCTGATGATCTTCTGGATTTTGTTGGTTTTGGTGGTTATGACCCCATTCCCTAAAATTTTTAATTTGGGATTTTTCTTTCTTTCTTTTGGTGAGACAGGCAAGAGGCATATCTATTTTATCAATCTTTTTGAAGAACAAGCTCTTAGGCTCATTAATGCTTTGAATTGCCTGTTTGGATTCTAATTGAGATATTTCTGTCTTGATCTTTATAATTTCTATCTGAGCACTCCTTTGGGAATTGGCTTGTTGTTGTAATAGGGCCTTCCCGAACATATTGACGAAGGCAGTCACAGCTATGAAATTCCCTCTTAGAACTGCCTTTGCTGTATCTTAAAAGTTTTGGTAGGATGTGTTTTCATTCTCATTTGATTTCAGGAATTTTTAAATTTCTGCTCTGATTTCTTGAATGATATATCAATCATTCAGCAGTGTATTATTTGGCCTCCATTCATTTGTAAAATTTCTGAAATTTTTCTTGTCTTTAAGTTCTAGTTTTAATCCATTGTGATCTGATAAGGTACAGGGGATGATTTCTATGTTTTTGTATTCATTGAGGCCATTTTTGTGGACTAAAATATGGTCTATCTCAGAAAAAGTTCTATGTGGTCCTGTGAAGAAAGTATATTCCATATCTGATGGATGGAATATACTGTTGATGTCTAAAAGGTCCAGTTGGTCTATGGTGCTGTTTAAATCCATAGTTTCTCATTGATTTTTTCCTTTGACGACCTGTTTCTTGGTGAAAGTGGAGTATTGATTTTATTGTGTCGGGCCCAATGTGTTCCTTTATGTCCAATAAAATTTATTTTATGAAGCTAGTTGCACCTGTATTTGGTGAGTAAATATTGAGTATGGTTATAAGTCCCTGGTTGACTGTTCCTTTTACAAAAATGTAGTATCTTTCTTTAAGTTTTTTGATTAGTTTGGAGTTGAAGTCTATGTTGCAAGAAATTAGTATCACTATTCCTTCTCTCTCTCTCTCTCTCTCTCACTCTCTCCCATCTCCTCCAGGGTCCCAAGGGCTGCAGGAGTCCATGCCCCTCACCCGAGGGTCCCAAATGAATTGTGTTTAGTATCTGTGTGTGCGGCGGCGCCTCCAGTCTGAACCTCCAGGCGGGACCGGGAAGCACCTGCCCCACATAGAGAGAGTCTCTCTCTCTCTCTCTCTTTTCCTCTCTCTCTCTTTTCCTCTCTCTCTCTCTCTCTCTCTCTCTCTCTCTTTCTTTTCCTCTCTCTCTCTCTCTCAGTTCCTACTTGCTTCGCATATTCTTTTCCAGACTTGGTATATTATTTTTTCAGACTTTTATGGTCTTTGCAGATAAGATGAGTCTCTTGAATGGTACATATTGAGGGTTTATGTTTTTTAATCCAATTGGCCAACCTATGTCTTTTGAGTGGTGAGTTAAGACTATTTACACTGAGAGTAATTATTGAGGGCCACATATTATTTTGCATCAATTTGGTGTTTGCTTCTACTATTTTTATTAATATTTAACCTATTGTTTAATTAATTTTTGTCATGTTTATTATTCATTCCTCTGCTCTTATATTTGGGGTTGTCTTACCTCTTCTATACGTGGTATTTCTTTGAGGATCCTCTGTAGTTCCAGCTTGGTGGCCATGAATGGTTTAAACAAGTCAGTATCATGAAATGTCTTGAACTCACCAGCTATTCTAAAAGATGGTTTTGCTGGATACTGTAATCTTAGTTGGCAGTTATTCTTTTTCAAGGCTTGTATGATGTCTGACTAAGCTTTCCTTGCTTTTAGGGTTATTGTTGAGAAATCAGCTGTTATTTTGATGAGTTTGCCTTTGTAAGTGAATTGGCACTTCTCTCTTGTATCTTTTAGAATAACTTCTTTGCCCTCTAAATTTAGCATTCCAATTAAATGTGTCATGGAGAGGATCTGTTCTGACCTAGTCTTTCTAGAATTCTGGATGCTCCAGTTGCTTATGTGTCTATTTGTTCTCTTCGTTTTAGGAAGTTTCCATCTAAAATCTGTTAGAATAGGCTTCCTATTCTTCTCATATTGTTTTCAGCTCCTTCATGGATCTCCTGAATTTGTAGCTTGTGCCTCTTCATTTTATCAAAGACTTCTTGAAAATATTGATCAAATTGCTTCATCCTTTTTTCTTTCTTAACATTTGAGAAGCCCATCCAATTTTTCCTCAGAATTAGGAATCCAGTTTTCAGCTTCATCTAGTCTGGATATTGTTGATTCTACTGTAAAATTAAGTTGATGAATTTTGTTTTGATTTTTCAGCATTTCTACTTGATTCTTCTTCAGAATCTGAATTTCTTTGGTGAATTTTTCTTCCATGTTGGATACTTTTCTGTCCAGAGTGTTAATTGCTCTCATCATAGTGTCTCTGAGATCTTTCAACATATTTATCAGTAGGCTTCTAAATTCTTTTTTTAGTATCTCTGTGACTTCAGTTACTTTAAGATTGCCCATTGGAAAGCTTTAGTCTTTTGGAGCTTCACATGTATCCTGCCCTTTTATGTTTCTCATGTTTTTCTGTTGAAGCTTGTCCATTGTTTAATTTGGGTACAAGGACTGCCCACTGTAAGGGTGTTAGAAGACTAAATTCAATTTGAACTAATGAAATGACAGGTAATCATTAATAGTAAAACTCCAGAAGTGCTCAGCCTACTCAGAAATTGATAGAGAGAGGGAGAAAAAGGAAAAAAGAGAAAGAGATGAAAGAAAAGGAAGGTGAAAATTTTTATTTATAGCATTGATACAAATAAAAGTAAAAAATCAGTCTTACACACAGAAGAATGCACAGTATAAAAGGAAATCCCCAAACCATTCATCTCCCTCAGAGAAAAGGAGAAAAAAATAGAAAAAATGAAAAACAGAAAAAAACAAAAAATATATGTCTATGTATGTAGTATTAACAAACATGAGAATAAACAATCATATTGCACAGTACATATCACAAAAGCAGAACCCTAAAACCATTCAAATCTCTCAGAGAAGAAGAAAATAAAAAACAAAAAACAGGTGAAAAAAGATAAAAACAAACAAACAAAAACAAAAACAAAACAAAGGGAAAAGAAAGCTTGCCCAAGTTGATTTGTTGATTCAGGCTGTATGAGTGTCACTCAGATCCTTTAGATATCCATCTTATACTCAGATGTTGTGGAACAGCTGTCCCACGCTTTCTGATCCCTCTGATTCTGGAGCTGTCTGGCTCCCTACCACCAATTCCCCAAGTACAGCACCTCCAGTGCCCATTCTGACCTCAGCCTAGTTGGGTGTATGTATTTCCCCATTTGCATAGGCTGGGCCAGATCCCCAGTCTTGCTGCTAGCCATACCTCTTGCCTAAAGTTTCCATGTAGGCCACTGCCCCAATTAGCTCTCTGTTTAGTCTGCAAGTTGTCCTGCCAAAGTTAATATTGGGGCCTTCTCCCCTATGTGTCAGCCTCCATTATCTCAATTCCACCACATGGAAAGGTATTTTCCCCATACACTCCCCTGCTAGAAGGTAGCAGATCTGAGGCAAAGATTCTGGGCAGTGTTCCTGTAGCAGAGATAATGATGGAACACCCACACCATTCTCTCCCGCTGGTCCTGGCTTCAGGGCTCACTCATTGACCCGGCCCCATGGGCTGTGCCACCAGTGCCACACAAGCACGATGATGGTGCATTGCCTCCAATGGTTCTGAGGCTTGTGTTCCCTCTTGAATTCATGCAACACCAAACTCTCATGACAGACTTTGCAGACCAATCCATGGTGGTGGATGGTGGCAGGTTAGGTCACTGGCACCACACTCATGGGAGCATCCTGGCTCCGGAGCTCACTCCTCCATCTCATGCTGCAGTGGGCAGGACAATAGCATTTCACCCCCAGCCAGTTGAAGACCTATGTTCTCATGCAGAACTCAAAGCATGCCAAACTCCTGTCACAGACTGCGCAGCCAAGTCTTCTGGCAGTAGGAGGATGGCAGGTTGTGTCACCCATGCCACGCTCACTGTATTTATGAGCACTTCTTGGCTTCAGGGCTCATTTGTCAGACTCACACCATGAGGTGTGCTACCAGCACCTTGTTACCAGAATGATGGCCTGTTGCCAGGGGTGTGCTCAGTTGTTGATCCAGGCCCTGGAATCCCGTGAGGAATTCTCCCTGCAGTGTGTGTGCTCAGTGCCCTGTGGGTGGGATGATAAGGGATCAACCATGGCACTTTGTCAGGTGCGGCTCTAGCTTCCAAACTCCTCTTTCAAACTTTCTCCATGGTCTTTGCAACCTGCATCATGCTGATAGAATCCAACTTTTTTTTCTGAATATAGAATTTCAGATTGGCAAATTCCTTTTTGATATTAGCACATGAATTTTTCTTGAACTTACAGCTTTTCTATTTTTCTATTGAATGTCAACTCATTCTTGTTCCTTTGAAAATATGTGTCCTTTCCTCTGCCTGCTTTTATGGTATTTCTCTGTGATTTCAGTTTTAGTAGTTTGATGATATGTGTCTGTTATGGCTTTGGTATGAGGCATTCCCCACAAGGCTTGTGTGTTGAAGTCTTGGTCCCCAGGGCATGCAGAGAAGTGGAGCTATTGGGAAGTGAGTGGGACATGAGGGCTCTGACACAATCAATGGATTGATCCATTCATGAGTTCCTAGCTGCATGGGTGATTAGAAGGTGGGACCTGGCTGGAGGAAGGGGCCCACTGGAGACACACCTGTGAAGGGTGTGTCCTGTCCCTAGCCTCTTCCTTTCTCTGTTTCCTGATTGCCATGAGGTGATGACATTCCTCCCCCACAAGCTCCTACCACTCCTAATACCTCACCTCAGGCCTAAAAATACTGAAGCCTCTGAAATTATGAGCCAAAATAAATCCTAAGTTTTTTATGTCAGATATTTTGTCATAGCAATGAAAAAACTGACTAAAACAGTACCAAAGTGTGATTTTCTCTGTGTATATTCTGTTTGGGGCTCCCTAAGATTTTTCAATTTTATTTGACATAATTCATGTGTATGGAAAAAAGTCATTCTTTTTTTGTTGTTATTGCCAAAATTCCTTGTTTATTAGCATATATTTGTTGTACAAAGTGAGGGGTTTCATTATGACATTTCCATATATATGGAAATATGTTTCTTGAAATACCTATTGTCCCACTTTTCTCACTTCTGTATTTTAATAGCTCTCCTTAAAATGTATGTTAGCTCTTTCTCACTATTCACACTATATTTTAATTCTTTGTTCTTTTTATTCATTTTTCTTTTGTGCTTCAGTTTGACTTTTTAAATTCAGCTGTCTTCCTGTTTACTAATCTTGTTTCCTGCTGTGCTCAGTCATCTGTTAAAGTCATCCAGTGAGTTCTAAATTTGAGAATGTATTTTTTTCAGCTTTTCTGATTTTTCTTGAAAAGTCTAATAATAACAATTTAAAAATTCCTCTCTAATTACTCCAATGTACTAATCAGCTTTGGTTCTGCCTTTGTCATCTATTTTTTTCTCTTCATTTTCTTTCAACCAATCTTATTTTCAAGCATACATTTAAACTTTATTGTGGATATCTGGATATTGTGAAAGAAGAGTTCATGAGAATCTGTCTGGAGGTATCTTTTTCCAAAGAGTCAATTTCTCTTATGACAGAAAAATAGGAAATTTATGGGATAAGTTAATTTTGTTAAGAATTTATAAAGGCTGGTCTATTTAAATTCTTACTTTATTCACAGAGTATAATCCTTACTGTTAGAGAATGACACTTGCATTGGGTCTCATCCAATAGATAGCCCAGGCTACTCAAATGCATCTTAGATTCTCTCACTCCACATTTCTTATTATCTGTTCTCTCTTTTCATTCACTCAGGATTTGAGTTTTTATTCATAGAGGGATTTGAGTTTTAACTGTGGTATTAACATGTATGGATGCTAAAATCTTGCTCAACTTTTCAACTTCCCATAGACTATTTCCTTGGCTTCACAACACGGGCATATTCTTCTTAGAAGTTGACCAGTATCTTGGAATGAACTTGAATACAGATGTTTAAACTTTGTTTCCATGCTTCTTTGCCATCTAAGATTTTGTTCCTAAGGTATCATTCCTTTTGTTACCTTCAGATTCTTTTGCCTGTCTTTCAGTCAGCAAAACTGCTATTTTCTGCACCCAGTACTAGAGGGTTGATCCCAAGGTCTTGCCAGGCAAGACCACTGAGCTGCACCAATTGCTCCTTGTTTATATTTTATTTTAAGACAGAGTCTCCCTAAATTGAGCATGCTTTCTCTGATCTTGAATTTGCCATCCTCTTGCCTCAGACTCTTGAGCCATTGGAATTACAGGTAGTGCCTGGCACCTGGCTACAACTACAACTTTCAATATAAAGTCTCCTTTTCTGGGCTTGGTTTAGTAAATGTCCTTCAAAAATTATGAGCAGAATTGGAGTTTACCTCATGTGCTCCCATTCCCTTGAAGATCATTGCTTCTTAAATTATACCTCTGCTGTTTACTCATCAGTCTCAGAAATTTGTTCTACAGAAATTTGCAGTTTTGATGGTAATGCTTTGTGGAAAAATTGGGGCAATATTACATCATGAATTGAGCTGGAAATCCATAGGATTTTCATCCTCCTTGAATTTAAATATTCATGCCTTTCATTTGTTGCATAAAATACTTCATGGTTAGCAGCTTGAATACTCTTCTCTACTCTTACTATTTACTCTAAGTATTTCAAAATATAAATGTTTAAACTAACCATTCTATTACTCACTTTCATACTCTTAACTTTTATACTTTTTATCTCCTTATACTGTTAGACTCCTCAATTCTTTTTTTCAGAAGACAACACCTCTCTTTACTTGGTCTGGACTCTGTTACTACTTCTTTTGAGGTTCTGTTTTTTAATTTCAATTATATTTTTATTTCTACAAAAGTTTTTTCATGCTTTTTTCAACAGTATGTTTTTGAAAACAATTTATGGTCTTCATATGTGATGATTTATATTCCTGCTTTTATACCTTTTTTGTTCTCCTTTAGTTTTTACAATCTTAGGTTCTTAGAATTTAAATTATACCGCCTTTGTTTTGCTAACTCTTCCTGGAGTGAACTGTTATTTCAGATAGTTTGGAATTTTTGTGTATGTGTGTTACCTCCTCTTCATTAATAATTTTTTCTTCTAGCTTTTGTTGATAATTACATCTTCTAGCTTTTGTTGATAATTACACCTCAGAATTACTCAGGCCAATATCCAAGTCTACTATTCTCCTAAGCCATCAAGTCTTCAGGGAGTTTACATTTTTGACTTTAAATTATACTTACGTTCTGTACCAAGAAATATTTTTAAAGCACAACATGCATTAAAAATATTTTAAGCAGTACTTCGTCTATTGTTTCTATGTGTTTACAATAAGAAAGTCTTTTGCTTGCTTAGTTCTCTACTGTGCAATATTCAGAAGTGAAAAAGCCTTTAGGTAAGTTCAGGACACTTCAAGTATTTTAATACTTCTCTATGGCCAAGAGACTGCAGCCGTACCACTGTGGAGTCTGATCCCATCAGATATCGGAAGCTAAGCAGGGTCGGGCCTGGTTAGTACTTGGATGGGAGACAACCTGGGAACACCAGGTGCTGTAGACTTGGTAGAAGGACCTGGCAACCCCCTCCCAAAAATTAATCTGCCATTGAAAATCCTATGAACAGCAGAGAAGCACCAAAATAGTGTTTCCTCTGTTGTACGAAGGGTTGCTATGAGTTGGACACTGACTGGATGGCACCTAACAACAACATGGCCAAAATATAGAGTTTAGTTTTGAAAGAGAATGGTAGGAAAATAACAAGTTGGACAAGAATCAGATCAAGAACAGCACCAGAGCCTTATTAACTGTGCTCAGGTTTAAGGCTGTTCTGGTGAAAGCAATGCTGTTTTTGTTAGGTGCCACTGAGTCAGTCCAACTCACAGTGACCTGACACTGTACAACTGAATGAAACATTTCCTGACACTATGTCCTGCCCAGCACTGTTGTCAGTGCTTCTCTGCTATTCATAGGGTTTTAGATGACTGACTCTTTCAAGAATGTGCTGCCATGTCCTTCTTCCTAGCCTATAGCACCTAGTATTCCCAGCCAGTCTCCCATCCAAGGACAAACCGGTCCAACCTTGCTTAGCTTCCAAGATCAGATAAGATTGAATGCCAGCTTGTAAAACCAACAGAATATAAAAAAGGAAACAAGGAAAAGACTCTAAACATGTCATGAAAATGACATGACCAGAACTGGGTCTTAGATTGTTTTGGCTGCTTTGGGGAATCAAAGTTAACTATAACTGTTTTTTGCATAAAGCCATGGCCTCTGCAACTTCTCTTAGAAATTCTTATTCATGTGGGATGTTTCCAAGATCTTCACATTCTCCTCAGATTTTGCTTCTATGGATTGATTTAATTATCATGAGCGTGTGTCACTTATATTATCAAAAGCAAAAATTAAGCTATTCCAAGTATGGGGAGCAAAAAAAATCAAAGATGAGGCAAAAACCCAGGAACCAAGTGGAGCTATGTTACTGAAGCAGGTGAAGATTGGTGAAACAAAGGAATACCTTTGTAGGCAGTGTTCACAAGAGCAAGGTAATCTTTCATGCTTTGCTGAACTTTGCCTAGGGAACACAGAGGCCTTTGGTGGGGCTTGCAGCAGCTCTTCCCTATGTGTACCTCTTTAAGATTTTGCAGGGAAATTTACTGGCACCTGGTATTTCAGTTTGATGTAGGCAGCAGGTAACAATGGGCTATGAGAGGAGGTAGAGGGACCCAGCAGAATTATATAAGCCAGTTGCACATTCTCAATGGAGCATTCCCTTTTGACTCCCACCCACACTGGTCTGCCCTGTGTCTGAACTCATATTATATCAGGTGCCTTGGTATTTGTTTCCTAATTATTAAAATGTAATATTGCTAATGAATACAATTTATTAGGTTTTTACTGGATTTCAAGGATACATTATACCCTATGTACATGAACATAGTATGAATATGGTTTCACTTATTTTTAACATCAACTGTATTAAGTATATGTATTTTATTTAATCCTCACCAAATTCCTAGAAGTAGGTACTATGATCCCTGGTTGTTTCTATCTCTCTCATATGAGGAATCTGAATAGCAGAGATATTAAGTAACTTGTCTAAGGTCATGCAAGCAGTTAGTAACCTATTATCGGGCCTCCTCCAAACCCCATGCTCTAAAGTTTAGAGTCTAAACCATTCCTGCTTATTCTGACTTGTCTATCTATTCCTAAATTATTCAGTATCCCTGTACTTTCCAACATATACTAGATGTAAACAGAAAAACATATTGATACATATATTTATTAATAAAGTCAAGGCGCACCCCTGTGTTTGTCATGGTACTAGTCACTACAGTCACGTTATAGAATTAGACTAAGTAACTACCAACAGATAAATGGATAAAGAAAATGTGGTATATATAAACAATGGAGTTTTAGTCAGCCATAAAAAAGAATGAAATTACGTTATTCACAGGACTAAAGGGATAGAACTGCAGATCATCATGTTAAGCAATATAAGCCAGGCTCACAAAGAAACATATTGCATGTAAAAATTAAAGAAAAAAAAAGGACCTGAAAGTAAAAGGGAGATTATTAGGGATGTGGAAGAGCAAGAGGGAGATGGGGGAATATAAAAAGGTAATAGGGTGACTATGATCAAAGCACATTACATGCATGTATGGAAATGTCATAATAAAACCCATTACATTGTATGATTAATGCATGCAAATAAAAATGAAAAGAAGAAAATCAGATTTATGGCATAGATGTTTTCACAACTATTTTCATTTAAATGTATTGAATATAGTTCCTTCCATCTATATATAATTATATAATATCTATGTAATATGTTGTTGTTGTTGTTGTTGTTGTTGTTAGGTGCCATTGAGTCACTGTCTGACTCATAGTGACCCTATGTACAATAGGTGAAACACTATTGTCAGTTCTTCTCTGCTATACATGGGGTTTTCAATGGCTGATTGTTTTTTGGGAGTGAGTTGCTGGGTCCTCCTAAGCCGACAGCACCTGGTGTTCCCAGCCAATCTACCATCCAAGTACTAGCCAGGCCTGACCCTGCTTGGCTTCAGAGATCTGACGGGATGAAATGCCACACTTGTACAGCTGCAGGCCTATGTAATATAGTTGCACTTAAATATATCAGCTATAGTTTTCTTTTAGCAATTGTGCTCCAGCTATATTTTTCAAAGATTTGCCCTTGTTGGAATTTTAATATGGGAGGCAGATAGTTCTCTTATTGGATATGTTCCCCTCTATGACATGTGAAGATACCTATCCTCAGTTCTCTGGAATGGATTCTGTATCAAGGATGTCATTGTCATGATTGCACAGTATAAACTTCCAGATAATTGCTGGACTACAAAAATGTTACCTAAAAAGATCAAATTTAAAAAAGAATAATGATCAGAGAAACCCAAAGTGAAATAATGTAGTGATGTCTAACTATCTAATATCAAAAATTAGATATGAATGCATCTTTCCAGATACTTAAAACAAAAATATTTACATGTTAACTGTTTTTTAATGGAAACCCTTTCAGCAATCCCTATGTCTTGCTTTCTTATACAAAGTGACCAATATGATTTACTCTATTCTGCAGAAGTCAGAATCATTGTCAGTAAATTATTTTTAAGTTTACTATAACATAGTAAGGGGCTGGAATTTAGCTCAGTTGGTAGAGTGCTGATATTTACTCTCTGAGACCCTGGGTTTGATTCCCAGCACTGCAAAAATAGGAGAAGGACCTGGCAATCCACTTCTGTAAGCAATCCTAAAAACAATCAGCCACTGAAAACTCTATGAGTAGCGGAGAAGCACTGACATAGTGCCAAGAATAGCACAGTGCCTGGGAGTGTTTCATTTCTGTTGAATGTAGAGTTGCTATAAATTGGACCCAACTTGACAGTACCTAACAGCAATAACAATAATATAGTAAAGCTAATTAGATGTGTTTATTACAACTTGTTACTGATTTTCTTTCTTAAATAACTCTGAATTGATGGCTTCAATTTTTTTTGTTCTGTGTACATGTGCCCCTAGTAGTAACATTTTAAAATTTGTTGCTTTTAATTCCCTTGGATTGTAAAAAAATTAATTTAGGCATATAATAATTGTACATAAGTGTGAGTAAATAGGCTTGTAGTGAGAATATGACGATACCTAATAAGTCTAGAAAATAAACTTAATACCTCTATATTTGCCATTAAAAAGACTTTTAATTTTACCTTTAAAAATTTTTGTTTGTTAGCTGGGCATGGTGACACATGCTTATAATCCCAAGGACTTGGGAGGCAGAGGCAGGAGGATCATGAGTTTGAGATGAGAGGTAGCCTGCACAACTTAGCAAGACCCTGTCTCAAAATAAAAAGTAAAAAAAAAAAATGAGCTAGGGGTGCAGCTCAGTGGTCGGGAGTTTGCATAGCATGCAGGCTCTGGGTTCAACACTATAGTACCACACACACACAGACACACACAAAGACACACACACACATGTTTGTTATTGTTTTGGGTTTGGCAGGGAGAAGGTGGAGCCAGGTTAGAATTGCCAGAATCTGATTTTTTTATAAGTAGGGTATTTCTTTACTTATATTTAAGCCTATTTGTGACACTAATAACAATAAATGTTTTATAATAGGCTAATAGGCATTATTCCTCCTCATTCATTTTTCTGTCCTTTTAAATTCATTCAACTGAACTATTAATAGAACAAGGATATACTAGGATGGAGGTGGGCAAAATAGACATCTAACTAAAAAGAGTAATGTCAAAGTTAATTATCACTTATTTATCACTTGGATACAATTTCATGTTACAAAGACACTACAACTCCCAGGTCAAGAGATACTATTATTCTACATGGCTAATTAGAAGCAAGACTCAAAACAAGGTCTCTAGAAATTCATGCCCGTATTCTTACAATAATACTATTATTTACATAATGGAGTCATTGTAGATTTCTTTTCCTTTTGGAAGGACAGTGCAATAGGACCTACAATTTATTTTCATTATATCTTTAGGTTAGACTAATAGTCTAACTTAGGTGTCAAAAGAAAAAAAAAACCTACAAAATCCTAAATGTTATAAAGCAGAGAAAATATGCATAAGCTATTCAATTATAAAATATTTTCTACTCACTGTTTTGATGAGCTTTTAAATCTCAAATGCTTTTTAATGAAATGACAGTGAGTAGTCCTCATATTTTTAGTGTTAACCAGGAACTTTCTTTACTGTGCATAAAGATCACGGGTCTGTGAAATGTGAAATGTAGACTTAAACTTGGTATTGGTCTCTCTAATGAATCAATCATTTGCTCACTCGATACATAGTTATTGAGCAGAAATGGGCTTCTAGGTAGTGATCTAGAGACTTGAAATATGTCAATAAACAAGAGAAAAAATAATTTTTGTGGAGTGTAATTTCTCACAGGGAAAGCAAAACTAGCTGATAAATGTTACATTAGTAATTTTTATAGTATGTTAGAATTATTATGGAAAAAAGAAAGGAAATTCTGGAGGAACTTCAACAGAAAGTTTGTGCAGGTTTTGTGGTACCCGTAGCTAGTTCTGCCTATCTTGATACTGAATTTTCTATAATTTATTCATGTATGTATGCATTATCCTCTTAGCTATATGTTTAACTTCTATGTTTTAAACTTGCTTTTAGTCCCCACAATAGGTAGCACAGCACAGCTCAGATCTCATGATAGGAGCTCAGGAGGAGCTTGGTTGTTTACTGATGTTTATTCTACTCAATGGATATCCTCATTTAAATCTATTTTTTAGATTAAAATTGGCTTTTGGAAATGGCCTGCTAAATGAACTCTAAATGTTCATTTAAAAGTTTAGCTTTTTTCTTATTTAGCATTTGGAGAATAAGGTTTAGTCCCTGATTGGGAAGCAAAAGTTGAAAAGTTCCAATATTTCCATTAAGGCACCCTCATTAGGAAGGGCTCTTAACCTCTTACTCTGAGCATGGGTGGCAAAGTTTCTTCATAACTGGCAATGGGGCACTAGAAGTCAGAGGCAGATGGCAGTGAAGTGGGTAGCTTAGAAGTCCAGAAGAACTCATAGAGGCCAAAAAATGAGGGCAATCTTTGTTTCTTGTAAGCTTATGGCTAAGAAAGGTGTGCTGGGTGTTCAACTCAGCTGTAAAAGGGAATACTTATTTTCTTATTGGGCTGCCAGGCTTAGGAGAAAACTACTGTATAACATGACAAGTAGGAGGCAGGATTCAAAACTAGGTCTATGGACATCCATTCCCATGTTTCTTCAATGTTACTATTATTTACATAATGGAGTCATTGTAGATTTGATTTCATTTGGAATTAGCAAAACCTAGAAATGACTTTAGGCTGCAACTAGAGTTCTGTCTGGCAGTGAGTAGGATAAACTCTACAGCATTATTGTTCTGTTGAGACAATAAATACAATCTAATTATGTCAGTTAAGACAGAAATCAGAAAAAGTCAAAGCACTCTGGATTTCATAACCTTTTAGTTTTACAATAACGGTGATGAAAAAAGCTAGCACTAATTATTTACTATGTTTAAGGCTCTCTCCTAAGGGCTTCCTATGCATGAATTCCCTTAATCCTCCAAACATTCCAACAAAGAACAGCTCTTATTATTTTCAGTTTAAGAATGAGAATATCTGAGACTAAGAAAACGTGCAAAGGGGCTAGTCCCATGATGATACAAAAAGTGATAGAGCTACCAGGCAAATGTATTCTGGATTCTTAACAGTTAAATATACCTCAGAACCTTGCTATGCAAAATATGGTCCCCAGGCCAGCATTATTATCTTTTCCTGGGAGCTTTATTTAAAACATAAAATCTTAAGCATCACCTCAGTCCTTCTGAACAAGAATCTGCATTTTAACATGATCCACACATGATCCATATACTAGGTGAAGTTTGAGAGGCATTGTCCTGCAACATCCCTGGTAACTGTTCATGTAACCTCCACTTGATAACTTCAAAGATTGAGACCTCATTAACCCACCTATTCCTTGGTAGGGTAGTTTTTCTTGATCTAGGGAAGGGTCTCCATATTTCCATTTCCCTGTTACTTCGACCTTTTGGTCTTCACCTTTTATTCTCAAGCCACATGTAAGGTTAACAACTCTTCTTATGATATCCCTATAAATATTCAAGAATAGTTGTCAGTTGAGATCTGACATTACCACTTCCTTCTCCTGCCTGTATCCTTATCCCTCACTCCTATTTCATCTCTCCCACTTGCAAGTCAAAACTCAACATTATTAGACAAAGCATCTAGATTTCTTATGACCACTTTTCATAAGCCCTGCTCTCAGTATTATAGTCTTTTTCTTCTGAAACTTTTCATTAGTGAATTGACTTAAAAACAGACATGTTCACTTATTCAACTCACTGACAATTTTGTTTTAAATGGTCAAAAATCCCAGATCTCTGTTTGTCATTGGGAATATTTATGTTTTCTTCTATATTTTTAAGAATAGTACAGGTGTAGTATAATACTTCATACTTCAATACAAGCTTGGCATTATTTTGACCACTTGAGTAAAAAATTCAGAATCTAATGTTGAAAATCATCTTCTTCATAGACATTCTTTGTAATAATATATATGAAAGTAATGGGAAATATTCTTTAAGAATATAAAAGTAGAAAGTGCATGGTGGTACATGCTGATAATCCCAGCACTCAGTAGGCTAAGGCTGGAGGATCATGAGTTTGAGGATAAACTGGGCTACATAGAGAGATGTTGTCTCAGAAAAATAAAAAACAAACAAACAAACAACAAAAAACAAAGAATCCAAAAGTAAATGACTGATGATCATCAAATTTTATAGTACAGAAGAATTACCAAAATTTTTTTTTAATTAAGATTCCCAGGCCCATAAGGCCCTAAATCACAGTCTTAAGTATAGCCTAGGAATTTTCCTTTTTAACAAGCAGCCCAGAAAGCAAGTAGTTTACAGACCATAGTTTGAAAGATCTAGATCTTTCACAGACATATTCAGTTTCTTCATTCAATTTATCAACAGCTCCATCATGTAGCATATTTAGTTTTATTTGGCAGGAAGTGATCATTATTAACCAAAATTCACTAAATGTCTTCTATGCACAAGGCACAAGGCCCCACAATGGAGACCTAATCAAAATCAGGTGTTAATATTTTCAAAAATGAGAAAATTCAGATTTATTGTGACTGTTATTCAGGTTTAGCAAGAAAATGACATTAACAGTATGGAGAAGCCATAGGTTACTTAGCATTCCAGGAAGTGCTCAGAATATATGTCTCTTTGACCATTTTATACACATGCACAGTGTCATTGTCAGTAGCTATATCTTCTAACACAAATAAGAAGATATAAATGTAAAATGGGAGGCTGAAAATTTTATGTACTATCTCCATGGCCATAATTTTCCATTTCCTTTCTAAGACATATTCCCTGATAAGAAGCTTTATGAAAGAGCTTTACTGTATATATGAATAGTTCAAGTGTATACACTAGTCTTAAATTTATTACATATCTTTCCAGATTTAAATAGGTGGAAAAATGGGTCACTCATAAATACTGTTACATATTTTACTATTACCTGGTTTTAGAGGTTGTGCTTAAGTAACTACTGCTTTAACTAACTCAGTAAAACTCTTGATTAAACTAAAATGAAAAACCTCTCACTGGTAAATTAGTTCCCAAAATGGGTGTTCGCTAGGACTCTGAATTTATTCAGGTGTTATCCATTTATTTAATGTTAGTGAGCCCAACAAAATGCATGTGTGAAAGTTATGGTTTAATTGAAAAGCATACAGCGTAACTTAACTGGACCCTCCTGCATCATGCTAAATGCAGCAGCATGTGGGGCTAAGATTTTTTTTTAAAATCTAATTATAAAAAGAACTATGGCAAAGTTCAGCCAATGCCTCCCAGCCAATATTTAGTCTTTTCAATAGGTAATGACTATATATTTGACAATTTATAAAACCTGGCACTGTGCAGTATTGATACAGCCATGTTAAACACCAGACATACACATATATACATACAGACACACATCTCAAGAGAACCTCCTTACAAATCAGCAGTCATTTGATTTACAAATTCTTCTGAGTACATATAATCTAATTCATGTGTCTCTTGGCTCTCATTCAGGATTTTTTACCCTTAGCCTAGGATAGATAAATAAGATTTTCACCTGGTAGAAATCACCCTCTATTCATCATTGCAAGTCTAGTTGAACACAAGGTCAAAATGTAAAGTCTAAAATTGAGAGATGGCCATGGTGTTACCAAGTTGGTAGACATAATGAGCAAGAAACACTCATCCCATTAAGCTATAATGACATATGCTGGTGGATTTTCACAATTGAATGGATGCTCTGTCTTGCCTGTTCCCTGTAGATCTATGTTAGTGGTAGCTTGGCTAAATGTGAGAGCTTAGAATAAGGAGCAAATTTTCATCAGCTTTCCTAGCTCAGGCTAAAAAGGACAGCAGAGTAGGCTAACATGCTAGAAATCACAACTGGGAAGTTTTACCCTGAGCTTGCTTTCTTATTTCTTGGCAGCCTTACTGTTCTTTATTTTTGACCAGATGTGAACTTCATGAGGTTCAAAACAATTGGTGACCAAGTGTTCCTTAAATAAGAGCAGGGGCTCTGTGGCCCCTAAAAGCTGAGCAGACATTGTGCCCTGTTTAATATTGGCGGTCCCTATATTATCATAACTATGCCTTTCCTGCCTTCATGAATTATCTCATCTATCAAGTATGTTAAAAGATTGTGTTAAGAATATTTTTAAATTGCAATTGTGGAAATTCAGTCTTGCAACTGATAATTCTATGCTTGGTTTTTCAGATATATTCTCCAACATTTTTATACTTGAATAAAGAGTCCCTTAACATGTCTGAGTCTCAAGGCAGATGTTATCTGTCTGCTATCTTCCCTCAGACAGGAAGAGAAGTAAATTAAGGCAACAATCCCTTTCCCAATAGCTCACCAAAAACTTAAATATTCAGGAATCAATCTAACCAAAGATCCTGAAGATCTCTATAAGGAAACTTCAAAACATTAAAGAAAGAAATCACAGAGGATACTAGAATATGGAAGTAACTCCTCTGCTCCTGGATTGGAACAATCAATATTATAAAAATGGCTATGCTACCAAAGGCAATCTACAAATTTAATGCAATCCCCATTAAAATCCCAATGACAGATTTTGCAGAAATAGAAAAAATAATCCAAAAATCCATATGTTAACACAAAAGACCATATATAACCAAAACAATCATAAGCAGCAAAACTAGTGCAGGAGGCAGGCAGGATCAAAATATCCAACTTTAAACTATCCTACAGGGTTATTGTAGAAAAAACAGCATGGTACTGGCACAAAAATAGGCTTGAAGACCAATGGAATAGAATTGAAAACCCAGAGATACATCCACACAACTACAGTCACCTAATCTTTGAGAAAGGGGCTAAAGATACTTAATGGAGAAAAGATAGCCTCTTCAACAAATGGTGCTAGGAAAAGTTGTTATCTATCTTCAGAAAAATGAAAATAGACCTGTACCTCCCAATTTGCATGACAGTCAACTTGAAATGGATAAGAGACCTCAATATAAAACCAGAAGCCTTGAAACTACTAGAAGAAAAGATAGGAAATGTGTTCCAACACATAGGCATAGGAAAGTAGCTCTTTAACAAGACTCCAATGGCCCAGAAAACAGCACCAAGAATTGACAAAAGGGATTATATTAAATTAAAAAGCTCTGTACAGCAAAGGAAATAATCAACAAAGTTAAGAAAGAACCCACTGAATGGGAGAAAATCTTCACTTCCTACATATTTGACAGATGACTAATTTCTAGAATTTACAAAGAACTCAAGAAAGCAAATCCAGAGACAACAAAATAACCCAATACACAAGTGGGCAAAGGAATTGAACAGACAGTTCTAAAATGATGAAGTTCTTAGGGCTAAGAAACACTCAGTGTCTCTAGCCATTAGGGGAATGCAAATCAAAACAACTCTGGGATTCCATCTAACCCCAGCAAGAATGGCCAAGATCAACAAAAGAAATAACAAATGTTGGCGAGGATGCGGAGAAAAAGGAACATTTTACACTGCTGATTGGACTGTAAATTAGTTCAACCACTCTGGAAATCAATATGGAGATATCTGAGGAAGCTAAAAATAGAATGTCATAAGACCCAGCTATACCCTCCTGAGAATATACCCAAAGGGAAACAAGTCATCATACCACAGAGACATCTGCAACTCCATATTTAATGAAGCACTCTTTACAATTTCAAGGATATGAAACCAACCAAGATGCCCATCCACAGAAGAATGGATAAAAAAATTGTGCTATATAAACACAATGGAATATTACTCAGCAATGAAAATAATGTCACTTGCAGAAAAATGGATAGAACTGGAGAATATCATCTTAAACAAATGAACACAGGGTCAAAAGAGAAATATCCTTTGTTCTTGCTCATCTGTAGGAGTTGAAACTAACTTAAAGGAAGAAAAAAAAACTATGCATAAGCCAATATATAAAAATGAAAAATTTAACTTGGGGAAAATATAAGCAGAGTAGAAACAAGGAGGGAGGGGACTAGCAAAGGAAAGTGAAGACTGTAGAATGTGAAAATAGAAGAGTAAACATTGTAAAGGGATAAACGGGGAGAGGATAATCTCAATGTAAATGATGGAACTTCATATGTACATGGCAAAAATAGGGGAGTATAACGCATAAATAAATGTAAGTTTTAGTACATATGCCTCAAAAGTTTCTACAAACTTTGTAAGTTGATAAAAGTATAACCAAAAGTGATGTAATAGTTTCACAATGAAAAAAGCAAATGCTGCATTACTCTGTACCCCACCAACATTTATCAATAAAGGGAAATCAAGGGGAAAAAAAAGAGTCCCTAAACTTAGCAACTTCTCATTTAGTTGATGTTCATTCCATTTAATTATTAAATATTTTTGCTTCATATTAGAAGTAAATTCACTCCTAAATTGTCTATGAAGGCTTTAGATGTAGATATAAACTTACATATTATCATATTACATACCAGGCAGTCTTGCTACTATTGATGAGGAAAATCATTCTTAAACTTCACATGCACATGTTCAAATATAAGAATTGAACTTAAACTTGTGAAGGGTGAGGGATGAGATTTTGCTTCAATAATTTCTAATAAACATAGCTTGAGGAAAAGAGAAGTTAACTGTGAATTGCTTAAAACCTCCTTTTTGTCTATGTATCTTCTCTGAAATATTTTGGATGACTCATAATTTCTCCTAAATTTTCTCTGAAGGAAAGCTCCAGTTTGAAATACTAAAAATGGTTCTAAGCTAGTTAAAATATTTTTCATTTCTTAGGAATATTGCCTTAAGAAAAAATGTCTAACAGATCATGTTAATATAACCAAAGTAGTTATTTAAAATAATGCATAGTATAAATGGGTTACAATTTTTACCTGGCTCCTATTGCTATCATATTCATTTCACTGGGTAGTTTTTGCCGAATTTTTAATTAACCATTGTAATTAGATAAGAAAAAGAAATTACATGTACAAAAAATGGAAAAGTGGGAGAAGAATTAACACAATTTCCAAGTGATGTGATTATGCATCTAAAAAGTCCAAGAAAACTAACTGGAACTACTACAAAAAATAAGAAAATCCAGTAACACAGAGGGGCAAAAAGTAAAAAAAAATTTAAAAACTGATAGCTTTCATATATATAAATAACCATTAGTTTAAATATGTGAATTATGAATCCATTTTTCAAAGTAGCAAAAAGTTTATGATATCTTGGAATAAATTTCATAAGAAATATGGTGCAGGATCTAGCTTGCAAATGAAAAATTTTGTGTCACGTTACAGAAATATCATAGAGATTTGTGTAAGAAGAAACGTTATCTCAGGTTTGAAGATAGACTCCATACCATAAAAGGTTTTGGTTCTCCTTATATAGATCTATACCTTTAGGACAATCTGATTATTTCAGACAATACCAATTTTTTTTTTTTGAGATATGGTCTTGTTATGTTGCCCAGCATTGCCTCATCCACCTGGGTTCAAGTGATACTTCTGCTTTAGCCTCCCAAATAGCTGGGATTCAAGAGTGTACTATGCCACCTTCAATTGCAACATTTTTAAACTAAAAAGTCTGAATCTATCAATATTAAAATGTTTAAAATATGTTTTTTAGTCCAGAAAACCTCTGAAGAGAACAGTGAAGGCAGATTGGACCTATCATTTTTAAAACACCAAGTCTTAGTGGTTAAAATACAGGGGAAGGAGACATACATAAAAAAGCCAATGTAATGGAGTAGAAAATACCAATAGATTGAGGAAATTTAATATGTGAACAAGATAGCATCTCTAATCGATAAATTATCATTTATCATCTATTCAATGAATGGTGTTAAAACAACTGGAAAAAGCACCACTTCTCACAATATGTACTGTAATAAACTGTAAACATATAAAATATTTAATTATGAAAAAGTATACAAATGATAAAATGAAAAGCACTAAAGGCTTTTATATGTATTATTGAAAATCCAAGAAGAATAAGTGAAAGCTTGATAAAGATGGCTTTATGAATATCAAAAACTTTTCATGGCACCAGGAGCCATAATCAAAGAATCTGAGAAAAGAAATACAATAAAAGTTTTTTTTGCTACACCTATTCACTCAGTTATCACATAGGTCCCTCTTTTCTCCTTCAGGAATATTCTCTTACTACTTTCTCATCTATCCCACCAAAGTTTTCTTTTGTGCAAATGCAAGAAAACACGGAAATTGACTTATATTTATTTATCCCCTCCATTTTATTTCAAATATATATATATATACACACATATATATATACATATATATGTATGTATGTATCCTGGTTAGAGTTTTGCCTTAACTTTTTTGCAGCCACCAAGAAACTCATTATCTCATATTTTAATATAGCATCTCACACAGGAGTATATTATTCTCAAAAGTATATATATATACATATATATGTATGTATATATATATACATATATATACACACATACATATATATATGTATGTATATATATATATACATATATATATAAAACATATGGTGTTTTAGATACACTAATTTACAATTTGCCATTTTCATGCCACAATATACCTGGGAAATCTTTCTGAATTGGTACACCATTTTCTCATTCTTTTTGCAAATATATAATACTCTGTTATATGTATATGTCATTATTAAAATTTAATATTTCCTTGACAGAATTTTGTTGTTTCAACATTTTTTTCTCAATAAAATTATTAGAAATATAACTATTCATTTAAAATAGTATCTTCATATAGCTCTCAGAAATACAACATTTTCATTCAAGGAAATAAGCTTTAGAAGTGTTACAAAAATCCAGAAAGCATACCATAATTAAGCTACTAAGTGCATTGTTGATAAGATACAATACTTATACTTTTCCTTTCCCCAAAAAAATCTTGCAAGAAAATTCACTGTGATGTGACAGGCAGTATTAACAAACTATCTCATATAAAGCGAATATGAAATTATAATCATTATAATGATCAAATTACAGTAATTAGAACATAGAACAGAGAATTTATCTATGCCAATTCCACATACTAAAATAGTTTAGGCAATAGTTATCTTATCAGTCACCACCCTCCCCACCCCCAAAATAATGATGACTCTTTAGCATTCTGTTTTCAATTTCATGGCACAGAACTTGTTAAATGTTATTTTTAATTTGAAGTGATGATACCAGAAATAGGATTGTGACAATGTATTGTAATGGATTCCCTTACTCATTTTTGGCACATGCACCTATTAATTAACTCAACCCTGTTCTACCAATAGGGCTAACCTATTGACTCATCAGGGACTAGAATCAATATTTCACGCGTATATTTTCCAGTTTTCTTCTCCAAAGATTGTCTGAGATGTAAAATAACCACACAGTATTTATATGTATAACACATACACATAGTATATATGTATGTTTGTATGTGACTTTGATCACACTTAGTTCAGAAAAACAATGTTCACAAGAAATTTTATCCTTCTAAAAGGATCTTTTATGGAGTCTCTTGGTGATAATAATGATTTGTGTTATTTATTCTGTCTCTGACTTGATTTTGAGATTATGGCAAGAGGTATCTTTACTAAAGAACACCCTAGAAACCAGGAGATGTGCTGGTTAGAGTTTTGCTTTAACTTTTTTGCAGCCACCAAGAAACTCATTATCTCATATTTTAATATAGTATCTCACACAGGAGTATATTATTCTCAAAAGTGATTGCTCATCCTTTGGACATTTGATTTTTCTATTTTTGTGGGACTACTACTACTTCTCATCTCCCAAATCATGAGACAGCATAGCTTATTTTATATTTTCAATTGATTCAGGATTAATGCTATTCTGAGCATTTCCCAATACCTCAGACATTGATAAGTTAAATTAGTATACTGTGTCACATGTAGGAAATGCATTTCAAACATGTTGGGCAAAGCTCACATTTGAACAGGGGCTAATGATACATTTATGGATATTGAAGAGTATGATCTATTGACTCTTCAGAGAAAGGATTTTAGTATTGGGTTGTCAAATTCACTGGAAAGCTAAGCAGGAACATTGAGGTGGTTACAACTCAATGAGAAGAAACTGACCTATTAGGGATGCCTTCACCAAACTGAACAAACACGTTATTATAACTAATGTATGTACATGTGGAAAGAAGATGCCATCTTGAAACTTAGTGAATTGTTTAAAGCTAGAAGATTCCACAATGCCAGCTAATATATTTAATAGAACTTCACAGATAATGGTGATCAAATTCTGTTTGATTTCTTTAGAACAAGAAGGAATGGACTGAAAGATTAAATACAAAAATAATCAAAGGTGATCAAGGTGGAAGAATATAGTCCTGAGATCTGGCTGATTTCAGCTTAAATCCTGGCCATGCCAATTGCTTGTGATATGATTTTGGACCAGTTGCTTTATATCTCCCATCTTTTTTCCTTGTGTGTAAAATAATATAATGTTAACTCCCCTATGGAGGTTTGTTTAAGTATTAAATAAGGTAATTGCCGAGCACAAAAGTGGCATACATTAGATAATTAAATTTCATTTCTTCCACTTTCTCCTTACTAATTTTCCACGAAAACAGAAAAGCATCAGAAGCACCCACTTGTTTCCAGACTGTATCACTTATATCTATACATAACAGTATGTCAACTTGATTAAATTTCATCCTTCAGCCTTATTCATACCTAATTCATTCTTAAATTATCCCAAGAAGTTTTAGATATATTATATCTCTTATTATTATAACACAAAAGATGCCCAGGAAGGTACATTCTACAACATAGTTCAGCTGGACACAGTATTTTACTATTTCCTCTTCATCATTATTTTCAATATTATGAAACAAATGTTTCTTGTCCTAAATCACATTTTATCTCCTTCTGTCATGAGTATAGATGTTCAATAAATTCTTAAATAACATAATCTTTCTCTATTTTTTCTATTACAACATTCAAATGAAAATAGGAGTGCTCATTCCTAGCAAAGATCATGAGAGCATTTGTGGAATATTTGAGGAACACTTGACAGGCAACAGAAAAATATCTCCCTATAAAAGTATGTGGACTCATCACTCAACCTAGTTTCAACAGGAATTAAAGTGAAATTCTGGCTATAGCAATAGTAGTTTTAGTGTCTTTGTGAACAGTGATGTGTATGATTATTTCCAATTCCATGAAGAGGGTTAGCTACTGTGGAAAAGCAATAGAAACAGACAAAAACAGCAGCTTCAGGGGAAACTATAAAGCTACACTGGGATTGAGAAGCCAATGAAGATTCTTGAGCAAGGGAGATAAATTACCAGATTATTCCTTCCAGAAGATGATTCAGGAAAGGATCATAAAAGCTTAGGCCAGGTAGACCTGATCTATTGTGAACTGTTGTAGGTGTAAACAGGACATGACCTCCTAATCTACTTAAATGCAGCTGCAGAGCTCTTTGTCAGTTGAAGCAGAGATTCATATCTGAGGACTCTGCAGAGTTCCTGGAACTATGAGGGACACTGGGGGCAAATTCTTGGGGGTCTGTGGGGCATCGCCCTGCCGTTGGACTCCCTCGGCCGTGAGCGGGAACCAGCAGCTAAAGACCCGTCGTCTGGTGAGGGGGAGCTGGGCACCCAGGAGCTGCGCCGCCCAGAAAGGAGGCTTATGCCCACAGCTGATCTGAAGAGCCTTGAAAAAGGCACGCTCAGAGGCTTCTGCCCATGATGGCCCCTTGCTTCTTTACTTCCTAAGGAAGACTCTGACTCCAAATGCTCTTCTCTAATAGCTCTTTATTTCTTCCTTGTCTGTCCTGGTCGATGGAATGGACCCAGACTGCTCTGTGTACTGCCCTTATATACTCTTCTGGGGCTTGCTGGGGACCAATCAGAGGCAGTCACCCCATACAGGTTTCAGCCAATCAGAGGGTGTTTCCAGAACGATCCAATCAGGAGATGTTCTGGGGTTTGTAAACAGCCAATCGGTGTCAAGGGGGCTGAGGCAAGGGAATAGATGCCAGCACCATCTTAGGGAGCTGGAGGACCCTGAGTTCCCGGATGTAGGACAAAGGTGACTGCCTGGGGAACAAGCCTCTGTCCTCCAAGGGAGCCTAGATAGTTCCCGGGGTGAACTGCCTCTCTAGGCAGTGCCCTACAGGGGTCCACTGCTCCTTGTCTCATGGAGTCTTTGCAGACCTGCCTGTTAGCATTACAATGATAACAATCAGTATATGCCGAATCTTGTTACACAACTGCTTTGTTCTTTATGATAGCTCTGTTCCTATGTTATACTTTAAACTTATCTTATGCTTTTTGATGTTGTCCTTTAACCTGACCCTGAGCTTTGTTTAATCTTAATATAAGGAGACACAGCCCTCTAGGCAGCACTCAAACTCCTGAAAGGGTGGAGTCGCTGGTTGTGATTCTCATCTGATTGAGTCGGCCTGGCTTTTGGACACTGACCAGTAACAGTGAACTACATAGGAATCAATTGAAACTTAATTTTTAAATGTTGAAATTGTAATTTGGTCGAAAAACAGAGAGTTATATCTTTAAACAAGCAAAATCCTATTATGTGTGATGGAAATTAAGTGTGATAAGGGGCTAGTTTGTCTTTGGGTTCCTTCCCTTACAGTAATCTCTCCTCTCCCTTCCTTTTTCCACTTCTCCCCTCTTCCTCCTTCTTCTTTCCTCTCTCCTCTCTCTATTATAAAATTGTTTTCTTAAAATGTTTTTTGAATTGCTGTTGCAAAGAATGAGAAAATTCTTGAAGAAACCCAAGCCACTGGCTGCTGTTTGATACATGTCTCTGGTTAGTCAGGCGACAAGGTCACTAAAGTTAGCAACAATCAAAAACACTGCTCTCTTAATCGGGGAGATATTACTTTTGTGTGGGCACTGGAATGCAGACAATACCTGATGTCTGGAGAGGGAAAATAAACAGAGGTAAATGACCAAGCTTATTTTGGCAGGATGTGCAAAAACACAGACTAAATGCCCAGCCAATCTGATAGAGTTAGGAGAGGTCCTACACGTTTACACAGTGACCAAAAAGGAAATAAGAAGTTGACATATAGGAAGCAAGTGAGAAAAGAAAGGGCAGGTAGCAAAACATGTATACTCAGTGTGAGACATAGCTTCATATGTGCTTGTAGAGCCTGGAGTTGATTGGTCTCTGGCCTAAGAACACCAGTCAGAAAGCAAAAGCAAACTCTTTGCTGAAGATACATCATAGTTTAGTTGCAATCTTGTCTTACTAGAATAAGCCAGAAACTATTCACTGGATTTGTAGGGAAGTGGATTTTTCAACAATTATTGTATTAAAAGACAAATGTGGTCAGTGGACTCTGAAAAATCTAAAAGCCCATCTTTTCAATCCATTCAATTTTTTTTGCTGTTGTTAGATGCCGTGGAGTTGGGTCCAACTCAGAGGGAACCTATGTACAACAGAAGGAAACACTCCCTGACACTGTGCCATGCTGAGTAGCAGCTTCTCTGCTACTCGTAGGCTTTTGATTGGCTGATTGTTTTTCAGGATTGCTTTGGAAGTGGATTGCCACGTCCTTCTCCTGTGGTGCTGGGGATCGAACCCAGGGCCTCAGCACAGACCAGCACTCTACCAACTGAGCTAAACCCCATTCACTTTACCAGTGGAAAAATCAAAGATCAAAAGAGGCTGGCCACTGATGTCCCCACACCCACTTTGCCAACTGGAGCAGAACAAGATAGAGAACCCAGCAACCTTGCTTTCCAATTTAGAGTATATTCCCCTGCGCACTTGCCTTCTACTCACAACGAACTACCCCATCTGCTCCCTTTCTCTCCTTACTTTACTGAAATAGAAATTAAAGTACACTGTCCAGGAACCTCCAATTATTAATTATTGGAAGTTGCTCACTATCCTGTACACTCTTTCATCCCCAACAAGTGAATGTTGATTAAAGTGGAATATATGCAAAAAAAAAATCTGCATTTGGTGACCACCTACCATCTTGTACTCCAAACTTTATAGTAAGGAAAGGTTCCGAAGTCAGGTACATCATTATTTAACACTTTCATATGTGTATGTGCTAGTTTGGCTTCTCCATTCACATCTGCATTGAAATAAAAATTATGGCACAATAATAGCAAGAAATAATCTTCTTATGACTCTTCCTCAAGTCCCAAACACAGCTTTAGTCCTTTTTTAAAAGTCCCTCCTCTTTCAGGTATTTCTGGAATTCTCCAAAGAATGGTGATAGTGATGTGTGCAGCTGACATTTTTCACTCTCTCTTGCTGATCCTGGCCTGGAAGGATACATTTCAGACCTTTGGACATTGTGTGTCTTTTTGTGCTTCCAATTCCGATTCCACAGATATTGAAGATCTGTGGGATATGTCTGCCAAGAACCAAATGCTGGAGAAGTTGTCACTCAGCCACTGTGAGGCCCTTGCATAGCCTCCATCCTCTGTTGCTGATCTGTACCAAAATCTCTTGTGCTGCAGGATCAAACCTGCTGAGACTGGTGCTGAAGCCACTAACCTCCCCACCTTTTGTCTAATAAGAAGATGCCAAGAAGTGCTCCTTGTTCTCATCACATTCACCCACCAGAAATATTTTGTTGAAACAGCTTTTCCAGTTTGCTCCTCGAGTGTGGCAAATGGTCCAGGCACAGACATGGTGCTGCCCTTGGAAATTCTCAGATTCTATGGCACTTTGTTGTTCTTGGATCAAAGTCATCTGCCTCTAACTTCTCTTCCCATAGGATGATTTATTTACCAGAAGGGCTTTTTTTTTGTTGTTATTCCTTCCCACAACCAAGATTCCTGGCAGACCTATCCCACAGGTCCTCAGGATATGATGGGATTCAAAGCATATAAAGATGTACAAGGGCCAAAACCAGAGGACTGAAGTGCAGCCCACGTTCCATTCACTTGACTATGCACCCAGCCCTTTGTCCACATAAGGGAGCATCATTTGCTCTAATTTGCAGGTGGGCTCTGGCCTTTCCTGAATTTCTAGATTTAAGCTTCAAATAAGAATTCTTGCAACAAGAAGAGTGAGGACCATAACTATATTTCTTTTGTATATGACTGAGCTTATGGCCCAGTAAAAGTTACTCATAAAACTTACTCTACAAGTATTGCCAGATAAAATCTATGAGGAGGACAGATGGGTCATCCCTAGGAAAAATCTCTGATCCTGGCAGCCTTACAAAATAATATGGGGATGGGAAAGGTAAATAATTTTCTAAAGTGCAAAATGCTAACTCTAGGATCAAATTCAGTTAGGCCCTCTAACATTTCCTTACTGTTTATATACTGATGCACTGATACAGTGGTGAGCTCAGGAGCATATTTTGTCAGAGAACTTTACTACTATAGTCACTGACCCTTCCTGGACCAGTACTATGTACTTGTCATAGTCCCTTTCTTCAACATATAATGATTTCACAAAATAGAATATGCTTTACAGAATCTGATGAGTTATTTTAGTGTGATTATTATTGTTGCTGTGAAGACACTGAAGTGCAAAGAAGTCCATGTACTTATGGCTTCTCCTCACCAGAATTTCAGAACACCAAGTGGCCCAGTCTCTGTTTTCCTTCTTCCCCTTGTTCTGTGGAGCTATGCTCGCTAACCAATGAGGACTATCAGAATTTTATCTTCAACTGTATGATTCTAAAAGCTGTTTTACTCCATGTAGTCAGCAAACCTTCACTTTCAACATCTTGCTTTTGCAAGTCTTGCTTCATATCCAAAAAGTTTTTTAGTTTATCATTAAAGTTCATGGATTCATCATTTGTCCTTCACAAAAGTCTTAGAACCCACATACAAAGATTAAACTCTGCCTCACAAAAAGCCAGACAATCCAGCCAAGGAGCTGAAGTGGTTCCCACCCTTCACACTTGCCACACCCCATCAGCCAACAATAAATCCCCTCCAGACATAAAAGTCACTCCCCCCACTCACTCCAGAGTAAATCCTCTGCTGGCAGGAAGCCAGACTGAACAGATGTGTCTGCCACCACTTCCTGGGGTGGGGTCAGGCTGCACCAGCTTTGATCAACCAAAAAGAGGAATTTCTAGTGTCAAGAGCCCTTTGCAGAGAATGCCCCAGGGCCTACCCCAAGAGGTAAAGAGACCAGGGATTAAAAAGCAACCAGGAGCATCCCAAAAGGACAAAGCAGCACAAAAGACTTGTGCACCCAGAGATGTGGCATCTTATTCATTCTCCTCATTCCTTGGAAAGTTGTGCAAATGCAAATAAGCCTACCTTTCATGACTAGAAGCTCTTTCTGAGGAGAAGAAATGCATTGGTGTTATTGAGTCATTCTTGTTAGCAAACTAGATACTCTGGAAAGAATTTCAAACCATATGCCACTCAAATGCAAATACAGATTAACATGACCATCAGTCTTAGTTGACCAGACTTAATCATGACTCCTCTATGAAGCATTATGCTGGCTCACTTCAGGGACTGCCACAATTTGTCCTGACACTTTCCGTGAATCGTATACCACAATTTCTAGGTGGACCACCGAAGTTGGTTGGATCTGAGTGCCTTATTTGGAACTGTAGTTGCAAACTTGAGAATCTTAAAAAGATTGTCATTGTGACTCACTGAAATTGAAGGAAACTTCCATGGTGAAGCAAAATAAAACATTTTGTTCAGTTGGCTCATCTTTGTTATACTCGCCACTCAGGAAATCTATCTATCAGTGAACTTTGTGATTTATTCCTAGTAGGAATCCATACGGCATTTTATTTTAGATATTTTATTAATAAGAATAGGCAGTGTTATAATAAGTAATACCAAATGTCATCTATCAAGGTCTAATGCTTGTATACTTCACAGTCCTGTGCAGGATGGTAAAGATGGAAATGAGAGGCAGCAGGGGAGAGAACTCTACTCTAAGAAGGAACCTGGTTCTTTCCCTCTAGTGCCTCTGCCATTAGCCTTTAGAATCTTCCACTAGATCTTCCGCATCTGGTCAGCATTTTTGTCTAATGAGAATGCCTAGGATGATGACATCCCACTAACAATGAGCACACTAAACACTTAGACATCAGCTTCTAAATACCAACATCTACCAAAATGAACGAGGGTTTCTTTAAGAAATTTTAGTGTCGATAGCAGGAACAGAAGAAATGCAGGATAGGCCTGAAAAGTACTTTCATTCTTGAAATAAGGAAATAATAAATGGACATATATCAAAAGGCCACAGGAATAAGCTGCAACAGGCTTAAATCCAGAAGAATTTTAATATCAAAATAAATAATGTTAATACATTAGTTCACACAAATCTAATAGACGAATAAATAAATCAGTGAAAAACAATGGAAAGCTCTTTCTTGGAGGAGAATGCCAAGAAATAAATGTAAAAGAATGGTGGAAATAGAGAATCACCACTTGGCAAACATCAGAGGGGTGGATGATTCAGACAAGAGCCTTTATGCCAATACTGGTGGTTAAAAGCTTGGTAACAAACAGAATTCGCATAATCTCACAAGAACTCTCCAGAATATATTAATATTCAGTTACAAAAGCAAAATTGTTCAGGTAAGCTGGAGAAAATTTTCAGGCACCAATGTATACAATTAATATCCTGAGTAATGGGATGGTTTGGCCTTCTACGCCTCCTGTTTTGATGCATTGAGAACAGGGCATTACTTCCATGCTGTCTCGCAAACAACACCTGATTTGGCTCTAGCCATGAGGAAATTGCCTGCGGCAGTACCACTATGACATCCTGACCTTATCAGATCTCGGAAATTAAGGGTTGGGCCTGGTTAGTACTTGCATGGGAGACTGCCTGGGAACACTAGGTGTTGTAGGCATGGGAGAAGGACTCAGCAACCCACTCCCAAAAAATAATCAGCCATTGAAAACTCATGAATAGCAGAGAAGCACAATAGGGTTCATCTGTTGTACATAGGATCGCTATGAATCAGACATGAATTGGATGGCACCTAACAACAATCTGAGAAAATAGAAGATAGGCCCAAGTTCAGGTTCAAGAAATAAAATGAGAGACGTGTTACCATGGTTTGAATACAAAATGCGCTGCAAAGGCTTATATGTTGAACACTTGGTCCTTAGCTGGTGGCACTATTTTGGGAAGTACTAGAAATTTTGTTGTTGTTGCTGTTAGGTGCTGTCACTAGAAATTTTAGGAGCTGGGAACTAGCTGGAGGAAGTAAGTCACAGGGGCAAGTCTTTGGAGGATATCATGTCCCTGTCTCCTCCTGTTTCTCTTTATGCTTCCTGTCCACCATGAGGTGAGAAGCCTCTGCCACACACTTCCATTGCCATGATATTCTACCCAAGTGCATGGGGCCAAGCAACCATTGACTGAATGAATCCTCTGAAATATGAGCACAATTAATCTTTCCTCACTTAAATTGTTCTCTCAGGTATTTCGGTCATAGTTATGTGAAAATAACTAATACTTCTGTTCTCCTTAAACTTTCAATAGTATAAAAAAAGGGATAGTCTAAGGAATTGTTCCCGATCAAAGTAGTTTGAAGATCCATAATAATTAAGTGCTCAAGGATTTATGAACAGATCTGGAATCAGAAAGGCAAATGAGCTATTATTGAAGAATCACTTAAATTTGAATGAGTTCATGGATGGATGATGGTACTGTATCAGTGCACATGGTTTGATTTTGGCTATTATATGCTAATTATTTAGGAGAAATGTCTTTGCAAGGAAAATAACATTCTAGAGTGCTTTAGGATAATGGGGCATCTCTTTTTGTGTGTGTGTGTGTGTGTGTGTGGTACTGGGGGTTGAACTCAGGGCCTCACGCTTGCATGCTTTGCAAGTGCTAGGCCACTGAGCTGTGCCCCCAGCATATCCCCCCCCTTTTTTTTTACTTTTTAGAGACAGGGTCTTGCTAAATTATGCAGACTGCCTCTGTTCTCAAACTTGTGATCCTCCTGCCTCTGCCTCCCGAGCTGCTGGGATTACAGGCACTCACCACTGCACCGGGCTGGGGCATCATATTTTAGTTTGTTTTCAAAAGCTTCATGAAAAACACTAATGACTAGGTATATAAGTGAGTGACTATGTAAACATGAAAGCATGCTAATATTTGAGGAATCCAGGTGATGAAGATTTGTTATGCAAATTTTTGGAAGTTTGAGATTATTTCAAAAGAAATACCAAAGAATCTTCTCAACTTAACATAATGTATCTCCATAGTTCATAATGGATTCCCTTGAAAGTTTCTTAGTAAACTCAATAAGAATTTAAGCTATTTTTAACTATTTTGTGGCTGGACTATGGTTTTTTAAAAAAAGTGCTATTCTACTCCAAGGTTGGAATCATGAAATCCAAGATTTCACTCAGGTTATATCTAACTTTTATTAAGTGTGAACTAAGGTTTTGTTTATTGGTAGTGATGTATGAAAATGCTTTACATGTATTGTTTAGTTATATCCTTATAAAAACCCAATGGTTTAGGCACTGCCCTTATCCCCTTTACCAATTAACAAACTGAGATACATTAGGATTAAGTGTGGATGTGTATGGCAGGAAAAACTACAATGACAATAGTTTATGCAAATTTGAAGTTTATCTTTCTCACAGCCAAAGGACATCTGAAGTATGCAGTGCAAGGTACACCATTGGGCCTGCAGGCTCTATTCTTTCTGTTCTGCAATTTTTAACATGTAATTTATATTTGTAAAAACAGCTCATGATCCAGGATTGCTGCTAGAGCTTCAATGAAGGAAGAAGGAAGGACACTCATCTCTTTGCCTGAGTTAGCCTTCCCACAAAGTCCCACAGTGATGTTTAGCACTGCCATTGTGGCCAAAATTGTTGCATGGCCATACTCAGCTGCCCAGAATCTTGGTGAATGGCATAATTTTGCTGGGTACATTGCTCTGAATTCTGTTACAGAACAATTCTCTAGATATTGGGAGGAAACTAGCAATCTCTTGCAAAGAGGTCACTCAGCTAGTAAACTAAGGAAGTACAGTTTTTTAAATCTAAAATTTGAGCATGTGACATGAAGACAAACTGTTCAGACCTGCTGGACATTCCCACTTAGGGTTTCAGGTCATCAAACATCTTGGTCAAAGGTCATCACAGGAGCCAGAATTAGAGAGGAAAATAATATCTGAGCACAATGTCATAACTGAGAAGATTGTGTACCTGAGCATCGAGGAAATGTTTTCAGTAATCATTGGTCTGGAAATTCCACAGGAGCAAGTGGGGGTCAGAGTCATGTGGCTGTTATTATGGGCTTTGTTATTCCCATGTATCCAGGGGTGTGATGTGTGACAAATGGGAGACCTACAGATGTTCTGGAAGCCTTCAGAGTATTTTCCCAGAGTCTGCAGGCTGAAAGGAACTGTAGAAGTGGGTGAAAATTAACTCATTCTTTCTTCATACACTTTTCCCTGCACACACCTGAAAAGTCTTCCCCCAGCTACAACATTCTCACTTTCTGTAGACTACATTGCAAAAATCTACATTCTGTGGACTACGTACATATTCCTGGTGTTCTCTAAAATGTAGAGTAAGATCCTCCAGAAGTGCTTAGAGATATCTCCATGGGAGGCTGACAGATGTTGTTTGTACAAAAGTAGACAACAAGCTTTGTCCTATTAAATTATCTGGTGGCCCATGAAGATTATGTTTGAAGCTGCAGTCTGCATGCCACCAGGACTCCAAGGAAACAAGAGAGAACTGAGAAGTTGTAAGCAATGGTAAAAGATCGTTTTTTTACCACTTGAGCATGGGGGGAAAATGTTTTGACATATTCTTCATTCTCTGTATGATCTTGCTTTCATAATGAAATCTTTTTAAGCCAGAGGAGGAAAAAATGTAGCCTCTCCAAATAGTCCAAAGTAGAATTGCTTTGGCTATTTCCAAATCCAAAAAAGTCAGCCAAAACAATTTCACTCAAATCTTTTTTAAAAGCAACAACAACAACAACAACAACAAAAATTTCCCCTGAGTGTGAGCTTGCAAAGGTCAAGGTCTAACCTGATGTAAACAAAAATGTCTCAGTAGAGAAGAGTTAGAGGTTAAATAAATGTTTCTGACAACAGGGATTTAAAATGGAACTGTTAAAAATACATTGTGCTGCCTGTGTAAGAAGAGGAGGTAATGATTGCCTTTGGTCTTTTCTCTGAGTTCTGAGTGAGAAATACAGTTTCATGAACGCATTCTGGAAGAAAAAAAGACAAGATTTATAGCCTGATGTGTGAGTGACAATATCTAAACAATAAATAAAGAAAACATTCCATCCAAAGTGAATTATACCTTAGTTATTTTGGTAAGACATGCAACCCTTACATTTTTATTTTTAAAATGTATTGATCTTTTTCCAAGTGGCAAGTGGCCATTGATAACAACAACACAAAAAAGAATAAACAAAATAAAAATTACTTCTAATCCAAATACTCCCTAAACAGCTGGGTGTCATGGCACATGCCTAAAATCCCAGTGACTTAAGAGGCTAGGAGGGAGGATTGTGAATTCAAGGCCAGAGACAGCCTGCATAACTTTTAACCTGTCTCAAAATGGAAAAAAAAGAAAAGAAAAAAGGGACTGGGGTTACAGTTCAGTGGCAGAGCATTTGCAACCTCCCAGTACTACACACACACACACACACACACACACACACACACACACACACACACAAAGAAAAAAGAAAAAAATCCTCTCTAAACACTGAATTATAGTAATGTTTTAGAGTATTTTTGGTTCTTTTCTATGAATATTTACACATATATGATAATTTCTTCCAATTAACATCATATTGCATATATTACTGTTATATCTTTTCTAACTTAGCAAGCTAAACATTCTCTTCTGTATTACCAAATATTGTTCTAAAGAATTATTTTAAAATTGCACAGATTCCTTCTCATGTACATATATACATGACTTCTTTCACTATTTTCATCTGAACATGTATTATTTTCAAATTTTTGCCATTATCAAGTCTGCAATTTATATTTTTCTACATGAATTTTTATGTGAACCCTAGTAAAAATGATTATATTGTATAACTTCTTTTCTTAGGATGCTTTTGAGAAGGGCCATTCTTGGACCAAGGGGCAAGCGTATTGAGGGATTTGGAAAATGGCATCCAGGAAAGTTGTTCTATTATCATTTCCACCCGCAAGGTAAGTACCATGTATCTCTCTGCTCTTGTGAATATACACAGGGTACATAAAGTTATGCCTGCAGCCACCACTGTGGCATCCGGTCCTGTCAGATCTTGGGAGATAAGTAGGGCTGGACCTGGTTAGTACTTGGGTGGGTGTCCCCTGGGAACACCAGGTGCTGTAGGCTTGGGAGAAGGACTCAGCAACCCACTCCCAAAAAACAATCATCCATTGAAAACCCTATGAATAGCAGAGAAGCACTGACAATAGTGTTTTGCCTATTGTACATAGGATGGCTATGAGTTAGACACCAACTTGACAGCACCTAACAACAACAACGTAAAGTTATGTATGTGTCTATTTTAATAAGCGAAATATTTTGTTGCATTTCTAGCAACATTAAACATTCTTTCCATACACTTGGTGTCTATTGCAGTTTCTCTTTGAGTTTGTCTCTTGATGCTTTGTTTTCTCATGGTGCATTTGTGTTTTCTCATTAATTTGTTATAACTTCGTATCTTCCAAGTAGCAAATATTTTCATCAGTTTTCCATTTACTTTAATCATTTTGTTCATGATTATTTTTCTGTTACTCCTGTGATATACAAAACTTAAGCTTTTATGTAGTCAAATCTATTAATCTTTTCATTAATGCCTGTCTGTTTACAATGGCCTAGCCTGTTCCCAATTGGATAAATGTTCAGTTTTATTCAGTTGTGTCTTTAAATTTCAGTTACATTGTAGGTTAAGGAATTACAAAACAGCATAGCTTGGGGATCTTTATCTGATAATCCAGTCCAACCAGTGTGGGCATGATCAAGGGAAATGACCAACATGTCCCAGGTGTTTGTAAATAGATGGGATTTCTGATATAATAATACAGGAAATTGAAGGGAGTAAAAGATTTATGAACAATGGGGGAAACTATGCCTTTCAGACAAAAGTCAAAATGGTTTTTATAACTATTCCCAGAACCAATCCAAAAGATCTGAGAAAAAGAAACCATTTTCAAGTGAGAAGCACTGCTACCGGTATTAGAAGAAAGTGAAATCTACACATGTGCACAAAGGCAAATAAGAAACAATTGTATATGTAAAGAGTTGATAAAGTAATTATATTTGAAGACTGGACTTTGATTAATTACTTTAAAAAGGCAGAAGATTTGCCTTACTTGCTATAGAAGTCCTGATAGAAGGACATTGCTTTTGGATTAGTGCAGAGTCCCAGACAAGACCAACAGATAATAAAGGTGAAAACACCAGGGGAAGACTTTTCTTTCTTTCTTCCTTTCTTTTTTTAAATAGGACCAAACCAGAGCAAGAGTTGTTTTTGCACAGCAATTAGCTAGCAACTTTATCAACTCTGGGGTGTCGGGGACGAAGGGCTAGAGCTGGAGTTGTGGTGTTACTTCAGAGAGGTTTGTTAAAATCTTGCTTAAAGCTGGGTGTAGGGGGTGCACATCTTTAATTCCAACACTGGAGAATTAGGGGCAGAAGGATCATAAATTCAAGGCCAGTCTGAGCTACATAGTGAGACCTTGTCTCAAAAAGATTTTTTTTTAATTGTTTTTGCTTAAGCTTAAACTTTGTACCATAATCTGGGTTCACCTTCAGTTTTCTCCTGTTATTTTACAATTATCTCTAATTCATAGAACTTAAATATAGTTAAAGGCAATATTTTAATTTACATGGTCTTGTGTGACAGCCATCCATCTAGATTTAGGTACCAAGAGTAGAAGTGTCAGGCTCAGAGATCCCCTTCAGAACCATACAGAGGCAAAGCTGATTAGTTTGGGAATGGCGTAGTGACAGTATATCAGGGAATCAACTGCAGGCTGTGTTGTGCTAAGCCCGAATCATCTGTGATGTGAGGGTTATACTGTCAGAGGAAATTGTCTAGATGCATAATATATGTGTGGTATAGTTAAATAGGGCTGGGATTTAGCTCAGTTGGTAGAGCACTGCACTGCAGTCTCTGAGATCTCGAGTTCAATTCCCAGCACCGCAAACATGGGAGAAGGGCCTGGCAATCCACTCCCAAGGCAATCCCGAAACAGTCACCATTGAAAACCCTATGAGGGTCGCTATGAGTCGGATACCGACTTGACGGCACCTAACAACAACAACAATAGTTAAATAAGTGCTCAGGCATTGATATCAGGACTGGCTTCAAAAAAGCCCTCCTACTTTGTAGTTGTAACACCTGGAGACTATTTAATTTCTCTGAGTATCAAATTCCCAGTCTGTAAAACAGGGTTAATGTTCTAAAAATATTATAGAGTTACAAAGGGATTAAATGAGATAATGTGTTTTAGGCACTTAACAATCATCCAGTTACATAGTCACAATTATGTATTAGCTCAACAAATAAGGACTATTCTTGCTATCATAAATAATAAAATTAATAAGTGCCTCCAGAATACCCCATCACATAAAAATTCAGTGAAATGATCAGAATCTAGTATCAGCACTGGAGCAATCACTAGTTAATATCAACCAGTGTTGTCAGCAAAATTTAAAAGAAAAGAATGCATTTAAGAGCAAAAGCTCCCATGCAACATGACATTACCAAATTCAAGAGAAAATGAAAATAAAGTCAATATTGCACATCATTAGTCATATCATTTAAAGTTCAGTTGTTTATGAGGCTAATAACCCTTTCTCAATGTATAGATACAGAGTCATTATTCAGCATTTATGAAGTCATTATCATATCTTGGGAGTTATACTATTTTCACTTAAATACTCATTGAACCTTAATATAACCATGGGATAAACAACATCCATGGAAGAAGCAGTCAAGAAGTTAAAAGACACATTGCATTGGGGAAAGCTGTTGTAAAAGATTTCACATTGAAGACAGAGGTGCACCTAACTCATGCCTAGTATTTTCAGTTGCATGATATGCTTTTGAAATCTGGACAGTGAATAAGGGAGACAGTAGAATTGATGCTTTTGAATTATCGAGCTGGAGACGAATTTTGACAATACTGTTGTTGTTAGGTGCCGTCAAGTTGAGTTCAAATAGGGTTTTTGATGGCTGTTTTTTTCAGGATTGTCTTCAGAAGTGGGTTGCCAGGCCCTGCTGCCATTTTTACAGTACAGGAGATTGAACCCAGGGCATCAGAGAGCGCACAGCAGCACTCTACTAACTAAGGTTGAATATACCATGGACTGTCAAAAAAAACCCCAACAGATCCATCCTAGAAGAAGAGCAACTAGAGTGCACCTTGAAAGCAAGAATGGCTAGACTGAGTCTGATGTATTTTGGACATGTTTTTAGAGGGGACAAATCAATGCAGAAGAACATCATATTTAGGAGAGGGGTGGGTCAACAAAAAAAAGGGAAGGCCCTCAACTAGATGGATTGACACAGTGTCTGAAACAATGGGCTTAAATATACAAAAGATCATGTGCATTGTACAGTGTGGGTAGTGTTTCATTCTGTTTTGCATAGAGTTACTTGGAGTCAGAACCAATTCAACAACCCCCAACAATAAACAAGCATTAACATTTTTCACAGGGTAAACAAAAGGAAACTAATCACCAAGGATTTAAGAAATCTATGAAATCAAATCACAAGTTAATGATTGAGCTGGAATTTTCACTCAGACCTTCCCATTTTAAGTTTGATACTCTGTCCATATACCATGAGACAAACAGGAATTAATCTGCTATAAACTATCCAAATTCAGAAGCAGACTTCCTTGCAAATGTAACTGGTAAAAGGAAAACATATAACCCTACCAACCCAATCAAAAACCAGGGAAGTAATTTCAAAGCTTCAGTTTAGTTTTTGTATAGCCAGAGGAGGAGCCATAAAGACTGGTTTGGAATTTTTTTCTTCTCTTTCTTTCTTTCTTTCTTTCTTTCTTTCTTTCTTTCTTTCTTTCTTTCTTTCTTTCCATATTCACAGGATACATGAGGAGTTGGGGTGGAGAAAACCAAAAGAAAGGATTTAGTTTTTATAATAATATAGTAATTTGCAAATTATAGGGTAAGCAAAATATATAGATATGGATATATATTTCTCCTTAAGGATTTAGATTAAAAATCTGAAAATTAATTTTTTTACAAGAAATTTGAGCTAAACCCAGGAGTGCCTGTTGGACTTTTAAAAGAAATAAAAGACTTGGGAGGCCAATGGTCACTTTGGGCCTCTCTGTAGGGCCTTGGAGAGGCAATGCCCACTAGGTACTTATCTCAGATATAGGGAAAGTGCTTTGAAAGGAGCAGGGCAGATGGGAGCTTGTCGTGTGTTGGTGGGGTTCCCTTAAGGAAGGAAAGGAAGTCATAAACCTGACGCACAGAAGCTTTAGAAGCCAGAAGAAGATGCCAACAGATTACAAAGGCTTTGAAAGTGTGGGTTCTGCTTCTTTGGCGATGAGAACAATCCTATATTGCATACAGTTTGATATACCATCACATATGTCCTAATATCCCACATAATTTTGTGGAGTAATGAGTGAAGGCAGGAATGACGTTGTAAGAGCAAAGAGATCCCCCCCATGATCACTTGCTATTTCTGAGATCTTCTTATAGTTAGCAGCAGTTCTTCACATGGGTCCCTGTGACAATGCCCCTCAGCTAAGATAGGAGCCATGGGGAGATCGTCTAATAGTCCATCAAGAATGAGGCAAACTCACTTTTACCCAAAAAATTTTAGAAGTATTTAAGGAAAAAGAACAGTGAGAATTGATTTAAAATACCTAAAAGAAAACTGACTAAAACTGATCACAAATAATTCTATCTCCTATAGTTTGGAGAGTCTGCAGCCATACCACCCTAGCATCTGATCTCGCCTGATCTCAGAAACTAGGCAGGATCAGCCTGGTTAGTCCTCACATGGGAGACCACAGGGGAATACCAGGTGCTGCAGGCCACTCCCGAAAAAAATCTGTCATTGAAAACCCTGTGAATAGCCGGGCGTGGTGGCACATACCTGTAATCCCAGCGGCTCCGGAGGCGGAGGCCAGAGCATTGCAAGTTCGAGACCACAGGCAGTCTGCGTAATTTAGCGAGACCCTGTCTCAAAAAGTAAATTTGGACTGAGGTGCAGCTCAGTGGTCCAGCACTTGCAGAGCATGCAGGCGCGAGGCCCTGGGTTCAACCCCAGTAAAAAAAAAAGAAAAGAAAAGAAAAAAAGAAAACTCTGTGAATAGCAGAGAAGCACTAACAATAGTGCCAGACATGGTACAGTGTAGAGGAATGTTTTATCTGTTGTACATAGGGTCACTATGATGGTTAGGTGCCAACTTGATGGCACCTAACAACAACAGATTTGAGAAATGCAATCCACCAGGAAATAACCTAGTGCCCCCAAGTTTTCACAGAAGCTACTCTTAGCGGAAAATAACAGTTCATTTTCAAAACTGCAACCTAAAATGATCCCTTTAAAGTTGGATTCCAGTGTTCCTGAACTACACAGTGTTTTTCACAAATGTAAAAGACAACAAAGTTGACCCCCAGTCACTCCCACTGAACCTAAAAGGCCATCTAAGGGAAAACAGGATGTGGCTCAGAACAATGACACCTCTGCAAACCACAAACAGCCAACAGATGGAGAGAGTCCTGGTGTTTTTCAGAAAGTAGGAAGAAAAGCATGGACGGAAAAGGAGAACAATGACTGTGGGAACACTACTGTGAATTTTGCCCACAAACCAAACAGCTATGCTTCCTCCTCCTGCTAGTTCATTTGCACCTGAGGATAATGCCTGGAAATGGTGTGCGAGGTAGTTGCTCTCTTACCTCTTCAGTGGCCACCACTGTGGTTTTTATGTCTGTTGTCATTATTGTAATCTTTTATATGGTAAGTTCGTTCAGCTATTCCTAGCAGGAAATCACTAAGCATATAAACCACAGACTGCATATATATATATATATATATATATATATATATATATATATATATATAGAGAGAGAGAGAGAGAGAGAGAGAGAGAGAGAGAGTCTTCACAGATTGTGTGTGTACGTGTGTGTGTAACCATACTCATTTAAATTCAATAAGGTTGGATTCATGGGCAAAGGAATTGTTACCAGCTTTCAAAAACAACTCCTGTTTAGTGTAAAGTGTTTTGTAGCATGATTTGGGGTTTCTGATTAAAATGTATGGAGAATGAATACAGAAAGCTTTGAGAAGATATTTTGCAGTTTTCACAATTGCTGTCGCAGTGGGGGCATCTATGAAAATGAACAAGTGAAAAAATCAATTCCAATCAATAAAGCAATAGGAATGCATTAAGATATTCCTCTTGCTAACATTTACCTCTTTCCTCTGGCTACATTTCCTTTAAATAGCCTTAATTCAGGTACAAGGGGCTATAGAATTTGATGCAGTTGTAAAGGAAGACATTATCATTTAAGCCTAACTAATTTAGAAGAACATTAGCTCAAGAGCAAAATATTAAGTACAATCTATTAAATTTACTATTTCTACTATCCATCAATTTAAGTGATCATTACAAATAAGTACAATATAAAGGCAATAGCCAAAGCACTTAAACTAAATGAAAGAGAAAAGTGAAACTATGTGATTTTTAAAAAGTCGATTTTAAAAGTTCTCTTTCTTTCTCACCCCCTACTCCTTTCCTATCACTTGTAAAAAATAATTAGAAATGGTAAAAGTCAATATAAAGGTCCAGATCCAAGCACATGAATAGGCTATTCATGAAAAATTTGGCTTGCTCCTCTGAAGGGTTACAAAGTGCTTAACAGATATTCCTGTTAACCTGGGAGGGAAAATAGTGGCAGAGATATTTCATCTTAGATCCTGGAGATGCATGTTGTTGTTAGGTACTATCGAGTGGGTCTGACTCATAACGACCCTATGTACAACAGAACGAAACACTCCTGACACTGTGCCATGCCTGGCACTGTGTTGGTGCTTCTCGGCTATTCATAGGGTTTGCAATAGCTAATTGTTTGGGGATTGCTTCTGGAGCGGAATGCCATGTCCTTCTCCCGTTTTTTGTAGTGCTAGGGATTGAACCCAGGGCCTCAGAGAGGGCAGAGTAGCACTCTGCCAACTGAGGTAATCACAGCTTGCTGGAGATGCATAGGCTGCTAGTATTACTGCATAAACTACTGCGTATAATCCATAAAGTGCTTGTCTATTATTAACTTATACCTTCATTTGAATCTGGCACTTTTAGAAAGTTCTTTTCATGTTACTGATATCAAAACTACTACCAACTTATAAGTTCTTTGAAGGCAGTAGCTAACTCTCATTCATCTTGCTTTTAGCCTTAATGATTCACAAAGTGTTTGGTCCATATCACTGTAACTACTCAATAGTTGACCAATGAAAGATATAACATTTACTCAAAATAGTACTTTTTCTTTTTTACCCTCAGTTTGGGATTTCACTCTTCTGTCTTTATTTCCAACTTAATTTGTCTTCATTTTGGTAACTACCAAGCAGCTTATTAAACCAGAATGTCATCTCTCAATAACTGGTTTTGTTATCCTGGAACACCCCTTATTTTGAATTTGTTTTGCTATTTACCTTATTTTAGTTTCCATTTTGGCACTTGAGTGATATGTCTGTACTTTGTTAAAATGATGTTGCTGATGTAGGAGGGAAATATTTGAAATTTATGTGTTCTGCTTTTTCTTATATTTGGTTGCTGGAACACTTTGAAATTCTCCAATTTTGTACAGAAACTGTCAACATAAGGGATAAACTAATGATTTATAGATAGAAATGAAAGTCAGAATTTCAATGTTGCCAAGCTACTCATTTTAAAATCACGGTGAATTGCAAGAGAAGTAAATCCACAAAATTGGAATGCTTCTGTTCATTTCTCAAAGTATGAGTGATAAGCAATGATCTTCTGCTGTGAATGATTTTTGTTTACCTTATTGATCGTTTGCACCAAAAAATGTCTCAAACAAGTTCCTAGTCATCGTTTTTTTTTTGTTTGTTTGTTTGTTTTCAAAAGAAATAATATAGTAATCTTTTGTAGGTATTGAATATTAAATATCTGATTCTCTTTTGAATTTTTTGACAGCTGCTAAAATTATCTGCCAATTGGTACTATAGTCATGATTTTTGGAGAGAAACAGTTCAAAGAAAACATGAATTCACCCAAACTGAAATTATTTCCAAAGCTACATTATATAATAATGTTAGTGATATGAGTGCCAGCTAAGGGAAAGAGATTCATATCCACCTTCTTGGTTAAAAACAAACAAATAAACAAAAAATGGAATTATCTTGGGATAATGAAAAAGGTATGTAGTTAAAGTGATATGGTAGGAAAGATCTTACTGACTTACACAATAGACTAAAATCAGTTTTCTAGAAGGTGATAATGTAGACCTCCAGAACAGAATTTTGAGGTTTCTTACTCAATATTTTTTTTTGTATACCGCCATGATCTCTGGGCCTCCTTATCCTTGTTGTATAAACAACCCCAAATAAAAGCAAAGCTAGTACAAGTTTCCACTCCACTATCTAAGACTCAGATGCATTTTTTTCTCCTGATTTCACTCTTGACTTCTGTAACGCATACTATTTAATTTTTCTACTCTTGTTTCACTTTTTAGCAATAACATACAGTTAGCACTGACTGCTGAAATTTTTTTATTGGTTTTCCAACTGAATTGTAAATTTTCCAATACTAACAATTAATACCACATGACTGTAATGGATTAGCCTCTAGTCTGAGCGCCTAATGGGCATCACCCCTTTCATTCTCATGTCATTCTATGAGTATCTCCATTTTACACCTGCAAAACAGGCTCATGGATGTTAAGTAACTTGTTCAGATACAGTGAGGATTTGGGTACAGTCTAGGTCCTTTATCAAAATGCTGTATTCCCTCAGAAGCATCTCTACCTAGAAATTGCTTATCTCTTCCATGATACCTGATACAATGCTCTTTGACAGCAAAGAAACATCATCTCTGGGCTCTTGGTATCTAGAGCTGGGTAAAGAGGAAACATTTAGCTGACTTTAGTCATGGACACTAAATAAATTTGTTTTTCTGCATAATTTTGGAGGGCAGAATAATCTCTTGGAAAATATATTGTCATTTTCTAAGACACTTGGTTGATCCAAAAAGTTTGGTATTATCAATCAGAGGTGAGATATACTGAGTAAGAAGAGGGAAGGGCCACTGAGCACAGAGATACTTACAGCTACAGACCCATCATAGTGTGCGGCCAGCTGCTACCTGTTTGTAGGCAGATTTCATTTTATTGTATTAACCCCTATTAATAATCTCAGGAATCAATGCTTTGTGGAACAGACTGAAAATACTGTTAAATTCATAAATGATATAAATGTTATGAGTATACAATGAAATACCAATTAGAAGGAAGCCTATATTTATTGAGCACCTGTTGTTTAGCAGACCTTGTGTTAGGCAATTTGCATTTCTTATTCTAATATAATACTCACCAGAAGCTGCTAAGGTTTGGTTATGGCTGGAATATGTCCCCCAAAGGTCCAATTGCTGGAAGCTAGATTCCTAGTGTGGTGATGCTGAGAAGTAGTAAAACATTTAAGAGGAAGGGCCTCATGCAAGTTGATTAGTTCATGGGACATGGTGCCTTCAGAAAGGATTAATGTAGCTCTTGAGGGACCCTACTTAGTTCTTATGTGAGTGGGTTGTTACAAAGTGAAGCCACCCTACAAGCTTGGCCTCTGCTGCACACTGCCTGTACCCTTTTCATTTTTCATCATGCTGTGACACAATCAAGGAGTCCATCATTAGAGACCAAACAGATGTGACCACTCAATCTGGACTTCCAGCCTCTAAATTGTGAGCTAAATATACAAAACTTGTTTTTATCAAGTACTCAACATCAGGTATTTTGTTATAGCAACAGAAAATACACTAATACAGAAGCCTATGCAATAGTTGTTATTATCCTCATTCTATAAATAAGGAAACTGAGTAAGGTATTTTACTTTTAAAGGTTACTATTCACTGACCACTGTATACCTTTTAACTTCTACTTTTCAACTACTGTGCAAGTTTGGTATTATTATCACACTTTTAGAGTTGATAAAATTTAGACTTAGAAAATATAAGTATCTTGTTGAGTGTAGAAGGGCAACCTATGAGCGAGGAACCAAATCTAGTTCTATCTCATTCCAGCATTTGTGTTCTTAACCAAATAATTTAAATTCTTGAAAATAGTTTACTTCAAAAGCAGAAATAATTCAAGTAATATTTCTAGGTGTGATCATGCCCCAGCACTATATTGAAAAGACAGCAAATTAGCTTTTGGTTATATCAAACTGTCTATTTGATATCTCTGGGTTTTTTTGTTATTGTTATTTTGTTTTGTTTATGTTTTTGTTATTGTTTTTGTGGTACTTATTGTTGTTGTTGTTAGGTGCTGTCGAGTCATGTCTGACTCATGGTGACCTTTATAGGGTTTTCAATGGCTGATTGTTTTAGGGATTGCCTCTGGAGTGGATTGCCATGTCCTTCTCTCATTTTTGCAGTGCTGGGAATCGAACTCAGGACCTCAGAGACTGTAGAGCGGTGCTCTACCAGCTGAGCTAAATCCCAGCCCTTACTGGGCAGGTTGAACCCAGAGTACATGCTTTGCAAGTATACTACAACTGTGCTACTTCCCCAGCCCATTATTTTCCTTTTTTTTTTTTTTTTTTGAGACAGGGTCTCATTAAGTTATGCAGCCTGCCTCTGGCCTTGAACTCATGATCCTCCTGCTTCTACCTCCCGAGTTGCTAGGATTACTGAATCGAGCCATGGTGCCATATCTGTTTATGTCTAAGTAACATGGCCAAATTTGAATTTATTATTTCTCCCAAATCTTAGCTCATCTTGTTTGATAGCAAATTCATACTTTTATTTCCTCAGGCTATAAAACCTTTGAAATTTGTCCTCAACAGCTTCTTTCTTACCACTCCTATCCATATCTTCAGGAAATCATTCTGCTTCTCTATAATATATCCAGAATTTACCCATTTCTCATCCCCACCATTACTGTAGGCCATCTATGCTCTGGGGCTCAAATCTTGATTTTTACTCCTCTCTTCTTCATACTTTCTGCTCCAGCTACTCTGCTCTTCTCTTCTTGGTCATCCTTAGCCAAACTTGTCATGTTGCCATCTTGAGGCCTTTGCTCAACCTATTTTTTCCTACCACTTCTGGAATATTTTTCTCCTAGTATATATCTGTAGTCATAACACTCTGGCATCCGATTCTGCCCAATCTTGGAAGTTAAGCAGGGTCGGCCTGGTTAGTCTTTGAATCAAGACTGCCTGAGAATACCAGGTGCTACAGGTTAGGGAGGAGGACCTGGCAACCCTCTCCTGAAAAAAATCCACCACTGAAAACACTATGAATAGCAGAGAAGCACTGACATAGTGCCTGCTGGGCATGACACAGTGTCAGGGAGTGTTTTGCTCTGCTGTACATAGGGTTGCTATGAGTTGGATCCAACTTGAGGGCACCTAACAACAACAACAAGTTATCTATATGGCAGCCCTCACCTCCACCTTCTTCAATCCTTTGCTCACAATGTATCTCTTCTGATAGCTCTATTTAATATAGCAAACTTCCCCCAATCCCCACACTGCATTTTCAGTTCTGTGACCCAACTTAATGGTTTCTTTTTTCAATAGCACTCATCATCTTCTATCAGACCATATAATTTATTTATATTATGTTGATTATTATGTCATTTTTCTTTGCTGCTATAATGTAAGCTCCATAAGAGTCAAGGACTTTGTTTTTTCACTCATATGACTGAAGCATCTAGAACAATGCCTACCACAGAATAGTCACACATTAAATATTTACAGTGGCAAAAAAATTCACTTTAGTCATTTCTATAGAGTTATTTATGGTGATGGAAACAATGGTCACAAATCTAAAATGTTCTAAAAGTAATTCATGTGGAATATTTAGATTCACTTGGACATTTTGATTCTACTAATAGAAGAATTATGTTTCTCCTCCCTCAGGGTACAGATTAAGCGGCACTTCATGGGGGTAAGCCTTGCAGAAGCAGGAGAGAGTTCTCAAATATGGCAGTTTCATGAGGGGAGGACACCTTGAGTAAAACTGTATCACAAGATAGCCATGAAGTGGTTCATCTACAGGCAAATAGTCAATTGCTCAGCAAAATATACCAACATAAAACAATTGCACCAAAAAATTAAAATTCAAATCAATATTTTCACTTATATATTACTGCTTATTTTCCATAGGTCAAATGAATCAAATTTTAAAAGGCATTTTTATTCAGCCTGAAGAAAGGTAAGATTTCAAATAAAGAAGTGACAGTTACATGGTTGCTTGCCTTATTCTATTTCACTAACCCAAACCTATATGTTTTATGTACTTTTTCTAAATGCATATCATGTTTCACAATTTTGTTGTTGTTGTTAGGTGCTGACAATTCCAGTCTAACTCATAGTGACTCTATGTACAACAGAATGAAACACAACCTGACACTGACTGCCAGGCACAGGATCATTCCTATGTTTAAGCGCATTGTTGCAGACACTGTGTCAATCCATCTAGTTAAGGGTCTTCCTCTTTTTTGTTAGAGAAATTTCTAAAAATGTTCTAAAAATTATGTACAATGAGACTTTCTGAAATAGAGCCGAGACAGAAAACAACCTGAGATAAATCCATAATAGTATTGTGTTTTAAGACAACCTGATGAATTTACTTAAAAATTGCAAATCTCCTGTGGCTTCCATCTCTGTGAGTTCCTGGTGTGAATGTTTTGCTCTGCCCCAGAGCGGGTGGCTGGGGAATGCTGGGAAGCCCCAGGCAGAAGGAGCCCACTGTGTTGGTAGGCAGGCAGCAAGAAGACAAAGGCTTCCCAGTGTTCTGTCTGCAGACAGGACAGGCTCAAACTCCCTCTGAGTGATTAGCCTCTGGGGTACCTAACAATAACAGACTCATGCAGGTTCTCAAAACAAAGTAACAGCTTTCATGAAGCCAATAATTTCTGGCCTGGGAGACCTGGGAATGGGCCCTTCTCCCTCAGTGAGGCCTCCAAAAGCCTGGTTCGGCACAATAAAAAGAAAGTTTTAAAACTCTTCTACCTCAAAAATAAGGAGCAGATGATTCCCGAAGGCAGATGGGAACTCCTCGACACCCCTAGAAATCTTGAAAGTGGAGAAGGAAGAGAAGAAAGGAGTACAGAAAGGGGAGTTGATCACCTGCTGACAGAGCAATGACAAAGCACTAACAGGAAGAGAGAGGCCCTGTTCAGTCTGAAGGCAAAATAAGACAACTTACAGGAAGAAGAGACAGAGAGATCAAGTCAATATAGACGTACCAGGAGCTGTCTGAGCAGGCCTGTTGTTGTTAGGTGTTGTTAGGTGTAGAGTCGAGTCCAACTCATAGTGATCCTACGTACAGCAGAACAAAACACTCCCCGATTCTGTGCCAGGCACATGATCTTATTTACATTTAAGCCCATTGGTGCAGACAGTGTCAATCCATCAGGTAGGGGGTTTTTCTTTTTTTCAATGACCTACCACTCTTCCAAACATAATGTATTTCTCCAGGGATTGGTCCCTCCTGACTACATGTCCAAAATACGTAGGCTTAGGTAGAGAAAATCCATGTGGGATAAAGACAGGACTGAATTCAACAGGAGAATTGAAATACTGCACATCATGCTATCTGGGTCACCTATTACAGCACATCTGATAAACACTGCACATGGATGTCCACCTTGAAAAGAAAACTGCACAGAGAAGTCTTTTCCTCTGACAGGAATGGTTTCCTTAAGCTTTTTTGAAATTAATGTTTTTCTATCTCTGTAAACTCCAGAGCCCCACACCCATCTTTCCACTCCCTATGTCTAAGAACTATTTGGAAGAAGTCACATGAAATGGCTCTGAGTGGGAAATTATAAAGGAAAGCTAGTTTTACTGTCCTCTGTAGTCACTTTTCTTCCTCCATTTCCTATGCTACCCTCATTGAAGACAAAAACAAAAACAAAAAGACACCACCACATACATACCTCTTTTGGGGTCCATCAATTGATTCCAAGGAAAAATTACTTCCTTGGAAGCAAGGAACGGAATTAAAGTCAGCCATTGAAAACCCCATGAGGGTTGCTATGAGTTAGACCCAACTCAATGGCACATAACAGCAACAAAGCACCTTTCTGAGCCTTTTTGTGATAAGTGCAAATCTGTTCTATATTTCATGTTGGAAATCCACTTCTGGAAGAAAACTTGCTCAGATCATGGGTATACCAGAAGCTTCTTTCTCTTTAGCATGTTCCAGCCACTTCTTCATAATGGTACAGTCTGCAAACTTACTAGCTTTCAGTCAAGAATTGTTTCCTAGCAGAAATGTTTAGCATCTGTGATTTTGTTTGCAAAACTGCTCTGAATCAAATCTCAAGAGCCCATTTTCCATAAATCCAATAGTGTATCCATTATCCTCAAAACATCTGCATGAACTCCATTTTGGATAATTTTGTCTTTGAAATATCTCATACCTACAATGCTCTTTTCTTAATTCATGACATTTAGATGTTAGACCTTCAAATTTTAGCCCAAGACTTCATGAAGCTTGATCCCTTCAGCTGCATAGTTAGTAAAGTTGGAGGAAGAGGCAAAATTTAATTGCCCGCAGTGCTCTTTGGGAACTATATCTCCCATCTTCCCTTTTGAAGGAATAGATTAAGTTTGCTCCACATGCTCCCTCTTTATAGCACAATGAAGTTGCACAGAGGTAGAAAACCTGCCCCAAAGCTAGTCATTCATTGGCTGGCTAAAATTAGTCAGGCTAACTCTCACTCTCTCTTAAATTTGAATGCAGAGACAGAGAATCAGTCCAATGTGTCCCTAATTTTAACATTTGCCCCATTCCCCAAGAAAATTTGTAGAGCTTTCCTTTCCAGAATCTGCATAATGGAATAACATTATATTTAATTTTTCCAAATAGAATGTTATATTAAAATATGAAAGAAGGATATTCAAACTGCTCATGCCCCTGTCCTTCATAATTAAAGGTTGAGATATGCACACTCCATCTGGAGTAGAGATGCTAGCTTAGTTGAGAATCAGGGCTGCAGTTGGCAAATGAGAGTATTCACTCTATGTGAGGAAATTAACTTGGAGTCACCATGTGGAACCATTTGAAAGCAAGGGCTAGTGAAAGAAGGACAGAAAATAACAAGATAACTAGAACTGAAATAGAACATGCAGACCTTGAGAAATGGAATAAAGATGTTCTGTGACCCTTAAGAGATCCAGAACTGATTCTGTTTCTTACATCCACCTAGTTATACTTAACAGAAGAAATGACAGTACTTTACTGCATGGGTTTGGCAGCTTGCTTTACAATAGAATCCCCTTTTTACCTACCACAGAACTAAAAGTTTGTGCTTTGCAAAGCCAAACAAGGCTTAATTTAAGGTACCAATAATAAAAGACACAGCCTTCAAATTATTACAGCAACAGAACTAAAATCTACCGTCCTTTCAATAGAAAAATTTTGGACTTCTGCTGGTTTTAAAACTGTATATGCTTTTTACCTAAACTTACTGTAACTTAAAATACTTGATTTTAAAGTAACATGAAATGTTTAATGAACCATATCTTTGTTTATAGTGTTTATTTTTTCTTCTTTCTGATGTTCTACATTTAATATAAGGCAGATAATGTGGTAATGGATGTTTATAAACTGGAACTGTACAGTCATTGTATGTAAGAGTACAGCATTCCTAAACAGAGAAAAAAAAGATTATGACCTAAATTTTTAGCAAGAGATAAATGGGGTAAAATTATTTCACTGATTTGCTCTACTCATACCACTGTACAATAATGAAAATTAATTATTCATTATATATTTGAAAAATACTCTAGAAAGAAAACTACCTAGGGATGTTTAGGAATGTTTCAGAAAATCAAATACATGCTCAATGGAATGCCCAAAATATAAAGTTAGCTGTCCTTATGACAAATTCTATACTGTCTCCAATAGTGCACAACATAATCTTTGATTTGGATAGGGCAAACTTCGACCAAAATATGTTGACTTACCTACTTTACAATGTTACATCTGTAATAGCCACTCACAAACTATTTTCCTAAAAGACAGGTATCCAATAACAAATGCCAAGAGGCTAAGGGGTGAACCATGGATATCAACGTGATGTCATGGCAGATATTTCACTGAGTTCCTAACCAGGGTGGAAAAGCCAGCTTTCCAGTCATAAGGAAAGGCTATAATTTATTCTATACCCTTACTTGTGTCCTTTCTTTTGGGTTACTTCTGAGAATGACATGTGTTGTATATAATCCTGACTAGAAGGAGGCAGCATTATTCTTTTTTTTTTTTTTTTGTCTGCCTCTTTCCTCTCCCTTCAAGTCACTCTCCTCACCCCCATCATGTTGTTCTTGTTAGGTGCCATAGAGCAGAGTCTGACTCATATTGGACCTGTGTACAATAGATGAAACACTACCTAACATTCTGTCATGCCTGGCACTATTGTCAGTGCTTCTTTGCCATTCATAGGGTTTTCAATGGCTGATTGTTTTTTGGGAGTGGGCTACCAAGCCCTTCTCCCAAGCCTATAGCACCTGGTATTCCCACGTGGTCTCCCATTCAAGCACTAACCAGGTCTGACCTTGCTGAGCTTCTGAGATCTGATCAGATCAAGTGCCAGGGGGATATGGCTGCAGGCTTCACCCCCACCATGTGTATGTATACCTCCTTACATACGTTATATAGTTTGTATTATAATTCTTTTTGTGTTCTCATTCTTTTCTAAATATTTCACTATCCATATCATGATTGTAGTTATTTTACTTTATAATCTACTAAAACATCAAAAATAATTACCATTTTCTGAATAAGTATTTATTTTAAGTAAACAAAATATTTTTGATATTGAGCCATCTGAAGAATTTTTCATCAAGATGCAGTATCATACATTTGCATTCAAACCTTTGGTATCTCATTTACTTGATATATGACCTTGAAAATTATCAACTTTCTCTAATTTTTAGTTCCCATTTTTGTAAAATGGGAATATAATGGTATATGTCTGATAAGATTATTGTGAGAAGGAACTTAGTATCCAGAGAGATACCTGGGTAGATAATGTAGAACAATGTTTAGCAAATAATAGGAATTCATAAAGTATTTACATATAATTGCACTTCCAGAACTTAGTTGAAAGTTGTTTAAAACTGAAACAAAAAGAGAAGCAAATTTAATATTTTAACTTGGTTTCCCTTATTCTAACCCACATTCAAATAACTTTATTTGACATTTGGACCACTAGGTGAATAGCTCCCTACTCCTGGGAAGCAAAATGGTTAGGATTTCTCCTTATGCCAATGATATGTCTTTATTGCTATGCACTAGAAGTATCCTTATTAAACAAAACAAATTCTACCTAGTTATTAGCAGAAAAAAAGCTTAAAATTAACTATACTGAAACAAAAATTATTAGCTTTAAAGATATTCTCTGGCATTTACTTGGCTTTTATTCAAAATATATATATATATATATATATATATATATATAGGGTCAAATCATTCAATTATCCAAAGGCATAGTTTTGAATTAGCTAATCAGAGGCCTTACAAAATATCTAAATGGATTAAAATTTGAAATGGGCATATCACTGATTTTTCCCCTTTGCTAATAGCAGATAATCATGCCCATATTGATATTTAGCATCTAAAATGTATCAGGGCTGGCGTTTAGCTCAGTTGGTAGAGAGCTGCTCTGTACTCTCTGAGGACCAGGGTTTGATCCCCAGTACCACAAAAATGGGAGAAAGATGAGGCAGTCCACTCCTGAAGCAACCCAAAACAATCAGCTATTGAAAACCCTCTGAGGGTCACTAGGAGTCGGACTTGACTCAATGGCACCAAACAGCAACAACAAAATGTATTATGACAACTTAAATATAGTTTTCATTGCTAGCCCCTCATGAAAGTATTGGGCCTTCCTGGACATATGCCTTTGATGTGGAGGGATTGTCCATCTTGGCTGTTTTGGACTTAAGCTCGATTAATTTTCCTTATCTATCTTCCTCTCCAAGTAACTATAAAATCATACCCATTGCCTCTCAATTGTCAACATGGTTGTTGTTAGGTGCCGTCGAGTCGGTATCCAAAACTCATAGCGACCCTCTGTACAACAAGGGAAATACTATTGTCAGTACTTCTCTGCTGTTCATAGGGTTTTCAATGGCAGACTGATTTTTGGGAGGGGGTTGCCAGGTCCTTCTCCCAAGCCTACAGCTTCTGGTGTTCCCAGGCGGTCTCCCATCCAAGTACTAACCAGGCCTGACCCTGCTTAGCTTCCGAGATCTGACAGGATCGGATGCCACAAGGCTACCGCTGCAGGCATTGTCAACATAGAGTATTCTTATTAGAGATTCATTTTCTGCAGATCCATTTAAGAGAAATAATATTACTGTAATGGTTCTAAATGTTATTTTTAGATCTAGCCAGATTATCAGAACTGTGTACCAGAATTGCTTTTTTTCTGCAATGCCAGCAGCCTTTACTGAGAAAGGGAGGTTTTGAATTACAGTCTTTGGAAGCAATAATACTCTGTGTGTTGGTGAAGATCTTGTCTATTATATCCATTGTAAACATGAAAAGTCCTGCCACCCCCCAAAAAAACCTTGTTGTAATGTGATTATGTCCTCTGTGTCCCCTGTGAGGTCGCCAAATTATTGTAGACAATTTAATCATTTAGAGTCAGTCAAAACTCAGGATTTTTGGCTCCAGGTAAGGACTCTAAATAAAAATCCTTCCCTGTAAATGCTATTTTTTTTTCCTGTCAATCTCATTCTAATTCATCTAAAACATTTCGTAAAGCGGTTAAATACCATCTAATGGGCTTCACTGTTTGGTTTCTTTGACTTATCACAAGTGCTGATAACTTCTTGTATACATTAACTAATAGGCCTCTTTCAAAGTATGCTGACATTTAGCTTAGTGTTAAATGGTTTTTAATGAGCTCTAAACTATCCCCCTCCACCCTGAGTTTCTGTAAATGAAGCCCATTTTCCCTACAGTCTGGAGAACTAATGGCATTGTGCATTCCAGAGAATGTGAACCAAGTCTGGACCCTGACTGGATAACTTCAAGCCAGATTCCTATCATAAAGACAAAACATTCTCATGGTTGACTTTTTTTTCTTCTTAGCTAGATATTTGGCAACCTATAGACACAGCCCTGCCTCCCCCATATCAGAATATTTACCTCAAATGAAGTGAAAAATTTAAGGGTTATTGGAGAAATTTGCCTTTGGGATAATCCAATTAGAAATTCTGTTTACTTGGAATATTGTAAAACTTTTACTAAAGACTAGGAGAATGTTGGTAGCACTTACCAGCCCTAATTTTCCTAACAAATATTTCAGTCCTTTCATTCACATTTCTGCTGTATTTCAGGGAAATGTCTCTGAACCTAAACCAAATGAGAACAGAGTATAGCAACTACTTATTCAAGATAGAAAATATAAAGTGTCTAGTGTACTAGAGCCTGCAGCCATACCACTGTGGCATCCGATCCCATCAGATCTCAGAAGCTAAGTCAGGTCAGGCCTAGTTCTTCGGGCCTAGTACTTTGATGGGAGATTGCTTGGGAACACCAGGTGCTTTAGGCTTGGGAGAAGGACCTGGCAACCCACTCCCAAAAAACCCTGGATAAAGGCATCATGTTTGGGAGAGTGGCTGGTCAATGAAAAAAAGGAAAACCCTCCATCAGATGGCTTGACACAGTGTCTGCAACAATGGGCTTAAACATAAATAAGATCATGTACCTGGCACAGAATTGGGGAGTGTTTCATTCTGTTGTACATAGGGTCACTATGAATCAGACTTGACTCAATGGCACCTAACAACAACAGAGGGGCTGGGGTTTAGCTCATTTGGTAGAGTGCTGCTCTGCACTCTCAGAGGCCCTGGGTTTAATCTCTAGCACTGCAAAAAAAAGGAAAGAAAGAAAAAGAAAGAAAGAAAGAAAGAAAGAAAGAAAAGAAAGAAAGAAAGAAAGAAGGATGTGGCAACCTACTCCTGAAACAATCCCAAAAGACTCAGTCATTGAAAACCCTATGAGGGTCACTATGAGTCAAACCCAACTCAAGGCACCTAACAAACAACAAACAACAAGTGTACCAGAGGCAATCCTGCTAGATGAATGATTCATGTTTTGTTACACTTTGGGGGGGCGGGGTATGCACATATCCATGCGCATAGGTGCATAATACCTTCCTTTCTTTGACTATTGGACACTGTGTTAGCTTTCAGTTACCACAACAAATACCTGACATAATTAAATTATAAAGGGAAAGATTTATTTCAGCTCACAGTTTTGGAGGTTTCAGTTCATAACTAGTTGGCACTGTTGCTTTTGGATGTCTGGCAATGCAGTATATCACAGAGGGAGAACATGGTGCAGTAAAACAGCTTGGAAGTCAAAGACAGCAGAGATCTGAGTCCCACAATCCCCTTCAGGATGTGTCTCCAATTGCCCAACAACCTCTCACTAGGCCTACCTCTTAAAGTTTTCACAACCTTCCAATAGTACAACTTGGAGAAGTCTTTAGCAACAATGAGTTTCTCTTTCAATCCTTAAAGCACCTGGTACCTAGTAATCATCTGCTCCTCTGGGTCTGTTACCTTTTCAGGCAACAAAAATCTGTAGCATGCGGGCAGGTGGGAGTAAGACTATCAAGAGCAATGATATCTCCTCTCTCAGTTCCATAATGTCTTCTTCCTTACTGCTACTTTCCTTGATTTCAAAAACATTTCCGATTTCACAGCATGCCTGTTTCTAAGAGGGAAAAATGTAGATAAAAATAATGTGCCATATACAGTATCTTTAGAGAAAATCACATAAATATTTTATAGACTGTACAGTAAATAATGTATATGTTTAGAAAAGCAATGTAAATATTTTATGGACTGCAGAGCAACTGTTAAGGTCAAAATAAAATCACTGTGTTTGGAGAAATATAGTATGCCCTAAATTGTACCATACAGTTTTACTGTGGCTTAGTACAGGGAGGTTCATAAATCCCTGCATTTTTTGCATTACCTGAGAGTTCAAGAATCCTGGCTGCCGAGTGGGGCTGCTCCCTATATTCTCTAATGATTTGAAAAGTTCCCCACCCGCATCTCACCACTTAAGGCCCTGCTTTGAATTGCAGCAATGATCGATACATGCTCCTTATGCTCCTTGAGAAATGGAACCAGGGCCCTCGCATGAACTCACCCAGATCACCTGCTTTTCACAAGGAGGGCGATGAGAAAACTGATCAGGAACGAAGACAAAACACCTAATGAATTCCACATGTAAGCTGAATTCTGCATATTTTTTTCAGGTGGTTGAGGAGATGTCAGCTTGGTTTCCCGAAATCCACTCCCTGCAAGTCTTGATTGGCCAGTCCAGGGTTCAGTTATGCATTGAGGCCACTGTGATGCTTAAATATTATAATGTTTCCCAGATTGTGTGAAAAAGATGTAAGCATGTTCTGATGAGTGGATAACACAAATATCAAAATATTTAGAGGGAGGGAAAAGCAATGTCAGGCAGCTCATTTTCCAACTAATTAAAACAATGGGAATCAGAAATAATATGGTCATCCATGTAAAATGAAAATGTTTCCATGATTAGTTACCTAGAGAACAGAAAAAGAGGCTTTCCCCCTTTCAGCATTTTAAATGAATGCCTAAACAATGTTTTGGAGAGAGAAAAACTTCGAATATCTAACAGAAACAACAGATTTTGTAGGAGAAATCAATAAGTTTAAAGATTATATTGAGAGCTTTTGATTAGCAGTTAACAGTAAGGAGCAAAGGAGACAGAAAGGACCTAGAGAATGAGGAGAGAGAAGACCTAACTTAGAAACCATAACAGATTTTGGTGGAGGTAGTCTGCAAGCCACACTTTAGAAGCACTTGATTATCATGGCAAGATGTGAGGGTGGATAGAGAGGGCAGAAGATCTTTGAAAACAGAGAGAGACCAGCTAAACATTCCATTCTACGCTATCTTCCAACTACTGCAAATATGTGGCACCAAAAATCAACATATTTGTGAATAATGAACACAGTGCTTTTTATAAAAAGCTAAATTATCTTTAATGTTGTTGTTGTTTTAGGTGCCGTAAAGTCATGTCCGACTCCAAGGGTAAGAGGTATTGTATTCAAAGTGAATACTTGTCTAAATCAGGGTACTTCATATGATTAACCTCATATTCCTTTAGAAATAAATTGACTTTTAATACATGTGCCTTACCAATAAATGATGGATGACTTCATTGTCAATTAAACTCTTCTTTTGACTCTTTGAATATGAGAGGACTTTTTTTGTTCTGCTGGGTATTTTTCTTACTCTATTTATTTATTTATTTATTTATTTATTTATTTTTGGTGACAGGGTCTCACTATGTAGCCCCAGCTGTCCTTGAACTTGTGATTCTCCTGCCTCAGCATCCTGAGTGCTAGGCCTACTGGCATTTGCCACACTCTCCGCCACAAAAAGACTTTGAACAAAGAAAAAGTATTGTTTTCTTGAGTAACAAAAGAGTATTACAATATGGTAAATTGCCAATGTGAGAAAAGGGAAGAAAAAACACTGAAGAAGAAATATGCCAATAAGGCTTCTCCAGTTACCAGTTGCTATGTAACAAACTACCCCCAATTAGTGGCTTAAAACCATAACCATTTGATTATGTCTCATAATTGGGTTGTCTGGGTGTCTGGATTGGGCTCAGCTGGGTGAATCTTTGTTCCACATGGTGCCAATAGGATTCACATGGTGGTATTCAGGTAGCCAGTGGGCTGTTCTAATGGATCCAGGCTGGCTTTACATCCATGTCTGGCTTCCTGGAAGAAAGAACTAGAGGACTGGACTCAGCTAGAATTGTCAATGGGAGTATCTACACATAGCCTCTCCAGCACGGCAAGCTTAGAGCACCCAGAATCAGAAAGTAGAAGCCATTTGTCTTAAGGCCTGAGGCTAGAAAGTGGTACAGGGTCACTTCTGTCTTGTTCTATTGTGCAAAGCAGTCGTAAAGCTTGCCCAGATTTAAGCAGAAATGTAAATCCTTTTTTTTTTATGGAGAAGAGTGTTAATGATTTTGTCTCCTGATAAATCTAGCACAGAAAGTGTTATAGAAATCTATGTCAAATTTCTTGGTTTATATTAACATATCAAGGGTGACTATATAATTGTTGCTTTTCAAAAAAAAAAGGCGAAGCTTTTTAAAGAAAAGTTAAACACAAAATCAAGATGCATATCATTCATATTCCTATATAGGGTTCTCTATATAGGGTTTCCTATATAGGGTTCTCTAAAGCAAAGATTCGAGAGAAGGACGCTGCAATCCTCTTCCAAAGCAATCCTGAAACAATCAGCCATTGAAAACCCTATGAGGGTTGCTATGAGTCCGACTTGACTTGACTGCATCTAACAACAACAAAGCAAAGATTCTAAATTTTGTTAGAGTGGGGCACTGTGCTTTCTGAGGACCCAGGTTCAATCCCCAGCAATGCAAAAATGGGAGAAAGATGTGGCATCACACTCCTGAAACAATCCTGAAATAGTCAGCTATTGAAAACCCTATGAGGGTCACTATGAGTCTGACCCAACTCCAGGGCCTAACGACAATAACCAACTGCCCTATGTTCATTTTTTTAGAAGTGTATTACAAGGAATGTACTGCTAATAGTAACTAAAAAGAATTTTTCAAAAAATTTACTTACATTTTAAAAATAGACTTGGGTGCTGGGCAACACTGTACACACCTGTAATTCTAGTTACTTGGGAGGTTAACACAGGAGGATCACTGGTTGAGGCCAGGGGAAGCCTATGGAACTGGGAAAGATCTTGCCTAAGAATAAAAAATTAATAAAAGGGGGTAGGGGTGAGGATCAGTGATGGGGCAGTTGCCTAGCATTCATGAAGCCCGAGATTCAACCTCCTGTACTGCAAAAAAAAAAAAAAAAAAAAGGAGAAGGAGGAGGAGGAAGAGGAAGAAGAAAGGAAGAAAGAAAGAAAGAAAGAAAGAAAGAAAGAAAGAAGGAAAGAAAGAGTTGGGTTCAATACCCAGCTCACATATGCAGTTATATACAGCTCCTAGAAATCTTCCCCAGCAAAGGACAGCCTATGAGAGTGTTCCAAGGAGGTAGAAGTCACCAGGCATGACTGTTGGTTAGGAAAAAAAAAATCATTAAAGACGTGACTAACTTTTCAGCTGAGATCAAAAAGATGAGTACCAGGTAAAGGTGCTAAGAGTTAAGAGTGTTTCAGGCAGAGGCTACATGTGTAAAGACTTTGAGTCTGAAATATGCTTTTCTTATACAAATAGCAAGGGAGATGATCAAGACCTAGGAGAGCTAAATAAAGTCAGGCAGTGACTTAGAGCCACTTAGAATCATTTAGATAGGGATAAATATTCAAAACAAAAAAGCAAAAGAAAACATGAAGAAGAAAGAGGAGAAGACCCAAGAAATTATGCTTAGTAATTATTCACAACGATCTTCTCCAACTACGCCTTTGTTGTTGTTTAGGTTAGGTGCCGAGTCGGTATCTGACTCATAGTGACCCTCATAGGGTTTTCAATGGCTGTTTCGGGATTGCCTTGGGAGTGGATTGCCAGGTCCTTCTCCCGTTTTTGCAGTGCTGGGAATTGAACTTGGGACCTCAGAGACTGCAGCGCAGCACTCTACCAATTGAGCTAAATCCCAGCCCCAGCTAAGCCTTAGACTTGCAAAAGTTTGCAGAAGTGGCTGGGTTTAGTTTCAACTTCTTTCATGCCTCCTATGTACCTCTTAGAGACATATATAACCATTAAGAAACAGTAATAAGCAGGTAGTGAATCAAGGGAAGACAAGACCTGAAGTCCTTTAAAAAAATAGTAAACTGGTTCTTAGTTGTTTTTAATATTTCTAACAAATTTTATCATTGAATTATAAAATTTATCTTCTGGAATATCTCATTAGATTAAATTCCTCCTTATTTTATTTTATTTTTCCTTTACTGAAATCTTTAAAATTTCCCTTCTTTTTTTAATTATTTATTTATTTT
>VMDO01001281.1:134742-218827 GCA_007922755.1 Pedetes capensis
GTGCCTGGCAGGGGATAGCACAGTACAAGATTCACCCAAGAAGTACTGCCTCTTCTTAGAACCCCACTGCCAACACCTTGGCCTTGTCAGCATCCAGTCCATTCTGGACAACTGCAGAGCCCCGGGAGAGTTTTCCTGCCTCAGTTGTTGCCTTGCTACAGTGCATCCGTCATATCATAGGCAGCGTTTTCCTTAAAACAAAAAGGAGATTGTGTCACTTCTTTACTTGAAAACCTCCAATAAATTTGCATCTTGTACATAGTGAAATCTAAACTCTACCATGGCCTCTGAGGCCTTACTTGACTTGGCTCTTCATCCTTTTTTTTTTTTCTCTCATTTTAAAATATACAGATTTCAAATGCACACATTGATGAGTTGTGACAAATCCACACACCCAGGTAGCCACTCTAGTTGTGATGTAGAACATTTCAGCCAGGCACATGGCACACACCTAACAGCCCAGACACTCAGGAAGCGGAGGCAAGAGGATTCCAAGTTCAAGGCCAGAGGCAACCTGTGTAACCTAATGAGATTCTATCTCAAAATAAAAAGGAAAGAATGGGCTGGGGTGCACCATAGTGGTAGAGAGCTTGCAAAAAGCACTTGTGGTGCCTTGGGTTCAACCTCCAATACCTCAAAGAAAAAAAGGAAAAAAAAAGACAGAACATTTTCCTTCACTACTGAAACCACTCTTGTGTACGTTTGCAGTCACTTGTCTTCCAGTTCAGCCCCAATTTTGGAGAGGTAATCACTGCATTTATATTCCAGACCTGTGTAGCCTTGAAATCATGATCCTCCTGCCTCAGCATCCTGAATGCTGGGATGACAGGCATGCACCATTGTGCCCAGCTACCACTGCATTCTTATTTTAAAGCCTTTACAGCAATTTTAAGCAACGATATATCAAGTTGGGTAAAGATGTCTGATTTTTTTTTTTATTACCAAGCTAAATGATCTGGATTGAGGCAGGGAAGACAAGACAGTAGTATTCAGAACTTCTTTCCAAAAGGAATACATGTTCAGCTTCTATCACCCCTAACCTCAGCATTCCATATAAGGTCATATAATAAACAAAATTAGCAATTCACGATAGTTCCTAAAAACTCAGTTTCCATTTCTTGGTGTGAGTATGGATGCTTGCAACTTGTGCATCATAAGCATCTCTGGTTTGAGTTTGCTGTGCTTATAAAAACGTAAATGTAAAAGCATTGCATGTATTACTTTAATGACAATCACCTTGCTACAAGTAAACAGAATGGATGCCACAGCCCTTAATTTTAGGCCATAAGAATAACTTTAGGATGAATTATACTACCAGTGCAAAAATAATGGCTTTAAATAGGTGCAGATGTTTAAGGGGTGTGCTGTAGTTCTTGTTGGTGATTCCTCAGCATGTCCCAAAATGTTTTATTTCATAGACTGGTTTTGGCAAAGACATTTCCTTTTAACTTTTGGTGTTTTTACGAGGTGAGTTACAACTTAAAACTAAGTGAGAGATTTCAAATGCTTCAACCTTATCCTTCTGGATGTAACAAATCTTAAAGTAACTTTGATTGCAATCAGCATATGTATTCGCTAAGCTTTATGGCATTCATCCAAAAATCTCCAAAGAGGCTCTGATAAATTGGGAAGAAGAACCAAAAAGGTGGGGATTATAGAACTGTTTGGGGTGGTGCTCAATTTTGGGTGCCTCAGCACTGTCTTGGATAAGTCCCTGACTGTATTTGGAGTAGGATAGTACGGGAAGGGACTGGGCCTCCAACTGTGGATGAATTGAAAAACAGTAAGTGGTTCTTCCTTGTTTGAGATGACTACTCCATTTTGAATTCTGGGAGGTTAATGATATCCTATTATTTGTAGACAAAATTGTACCAAATCCACAGAGGAAATAAATCATATTTACCTACTGTATCAGTCAGGATTCTCCAGAGAAATAGAACCAATAATACACACACACACACACACACACACACACACACACACACACACTCATATATGTATATATATATTACATATATATGCATATAAAATAAAAGGGGATTTATTGGATTAGTTTACATGACTACAGCAGGGTAGTTCCACAGCCATGCTTGCATAGAGACCAGTGGTCACCCCGTTCAAGAGCTGGAAACTTGAAGAGTGTCTGCCTGGTGCTGAGGTCTGGAAGAGCTCTGGAAAGTTTGGTGTTGAATCCATGTGAAAGCAGAGGAAACTGTATTCTAATGCCCTGGGGCAGTTACAATTACAGGCACATAATCAGAAGAGTTTTAGCCTGCCTTGTCTACCTTTATATGCTGGCTTCTTCCTTTTTTATTCTACCTGGGGCCCCAGCCTGTTGGAAGGTGCCATCCACATACCAATCCTTTCTGGAAACGCCCTCACAGACAAGCCCAGGGTTGTGGTTTAGGCACTCTTAATCCAGTCAAGTTGATAAGGCTATTAGGCTTATTTAAATCCAAACTCATGTAAACAATTAAATTCATTACATTTGCATATTCAAACAGCTCCCAACAACATACAGTTCAACCCTTGATAAAAACATGATTGGAGTTGGAAAATTCAAACATGCTTACAACATTGATTCTACTAATGAATTCCTTATGCCTGCAGGCATAGCCCTGTGGCATGAAGCTAAGGAGGGTCAGGCCTGGTTAGTACCTGGATGGGAGACCACTTGGGAACACCAGGTGCTGTAGGCTTGGGAGACGGACCCGGCAACCCACTCCCAAAATAATCAATCCGCCATTGAAAACCCTATGAACAGCAGAGAAGCACTGACGATAGTGTTTCGCCTGTTGTACGCAGGGTCGCTGTGAGTCGGATACCAACTCCATGGCACCTAACAACAACAATGAACTCCTTAAAGCATCAGTCCCTCAGGAAGAAAATGTATGTGCAGCTTCTTCCTAGGGGCATACTGGGTCTCATTATTTCTCAGTATGACCAATGGTTAGGTCCGGAGAATATGCCTAAATTAATGAAGATGCTAATATTTAAATATAGTTAGTATACAAGTTGATTGCACAGTCATTACTTAGTTACACAGAGGTCCCACAATAGAAAATTGTATTCAAGTAGAGAATGTTCACATGGAATTTGGGTGTGGAGTAACAGGAAAACAAACCAAAATACAAACTCTGTAGATGTAAAAATGATTGAGTGTGGTATCACCACAACACGGGGTTCAAGAGGGTCCGAGGAGAGTGAGCACAGGGGAGACAAGGAGCACTCCGGGAGAGTGTCATGCATCAACTCAACTTTATTATTGCAAAGCAAGCTTTTTAAGCAGCAAAACCCATGACCTAGGAAAACCAATGATACGTGCATACTACAAGGGGAGGCGCAAGGTGTCCACCTCAGTGAGAGAAGCTCCAGGGGCATGTCACAGGAAGTTCCAGGGGTGTGTCACAGGAAGTCAATGCCATCTTGCCCTTGTTCTGTCTCTAATGGTGTGCCCTGGGCCCTGGGAAGTGAAGAGTGTCCTCTTCTGTTGATCCCAGATAGGTATAGTAGGAACTTACCCAACCAGGACTATCATCTCCCTGCGTTCCCCCTCTATCAGGATTCCCCACAATTGAACTTTGAGTTTTACATAATTTTATCTCCTAAAGATCAGATCATGAAACAGTAATGAAATTTTCAACACTAAGAAGTCTCAAAATTTCTACATTATAAAATACAAAAGAAAATGTATAGGATATCCTTCAGCTATATAGTTCATGCTATACTGAGTATCACTCAGCACGTTGCTACAGGGCCATCCTAAAACTGAGTAGGTTAGCCATTTTCTTGTTTGACAGTGCTGCTGAATGGGTCTTTCTCTGGTTCAGGCTAGGTTCTGGATCTCATCTAGTTCCCTTATATGTCCACAGTCACTCAGCAGCCTATCTGGGGCTGGCTGGTGTCAGATTATCACTCACAGGTCTGGTGGATGTGTTGGAGTGTCAGCTTGGACCCTGAGGGTACGCTGGATAGATAGGGTACATTTCCTTATATCCAGCTGTACCAGTTCCACCTTATCTGCTGTCCAAAGTAAACACATTCTCACTTTAGTATGGATCCTTGTAAAACTTTTCATTAGCTTTTGTATACAATTTGCTTCAGTTTGAAGAATTGATGCCTCTGAATGATAGACATTCCTTTTAAATGTGCAGCTTCTTTGAATAATGCCATAGATTTGCATTCTGTATCATTAGGAGGTCGGTCTGTCTCTATTGCAAGAAGTTTCTTTCCACATGGCTAGGACAACACTCTCGGTCTTTCTGTAGTCCTTTACTCACTACTCTTCAGAGGAAAAGAAATTAATTTTCTTTGATAAATTCAAGAATATATTCTCTTGCACAAGGAGGTGAGTCTGGCTGGAGACAGCACATGTTCTTGATTGTAAGTAAAAGTGGAGATTTGCCAGATGTGAATGATTAAGTAAAACTGTTTAATTCTGCATTAACAGTCCATAGGCAGACACATCTTTGAATATCAACTTTATCTACCATAAATAGATTTTTTATCTCCCATCTGCCTTCATTTTTTTTTCTTATTTCTCATTTTAATGGCAACATGGGTCCTTCCATATCTTAACATTGATTGAGGACCATATAAAATTAATCCTAGCCAGCTCAGAAAAGTGAGGAACATTTGAAACACAACTTGAAATTCTACTTTGTGTCTTCTGGTTTATCCAGTGTGGTGTCAAATATGCCTACCACCTCAGAATCATCCAGAATGTTTGTCAAAAATTCTGATCTCAGGAGCTACCCAAGATCTACTGAATTTCTCAGCCAACATGTCAAAGTACTGACAATCTTGAATGAGTACCCAAGATGGTTATTTATTTTAAATTGCTTTTTAATGATATGTTGTTGTTAGGTACTGTTGAGTGGGGTCTGACTCATAGAGACCCTATGTACAACAGAACAAAGCACTCCCGGACACTGTGCCCAGCATTATGTCAGTGCTTCTCTGCTATTCATAGAGTTTTAGATGGTGGATTGTTTCGGAATTGTCTCAGGAGTGGATTGCCAGGTCTTTCTCCCATTTTTGTGGTGTTGGGAATTGAACCCAGGGCCTCAAAGAGCGCAGAGCAACACTCTATCAACTGAGTTAAACCTGATCCCTTTTAATTATATAAGGAATAAAAATATATTATTCTCAAAGTTCCTTTCCATCTATTGATATATCACATTTCCATCTCATCTGCTCCCCAACATAAACACCATTTTTACTTTAATGTGGATCCTTATAGATCTTTTCTTCAGCTTTTGACTTCCTTTTCTTCAGCAACAATGTATGTACCTGCATGGTTGTTGGAGAGAAGTTATTATTTTGCATGTGTTTCTATGTTACCTCAGTAAGTTGTTTCACTCAACAATATTCTTCATGGATCTATTCATTACATATTACATTAAAAACATCATAATAGACACTATACATCATACATTATATGTACACATATTGTAAAACATATACACTATGCATTATTATGTATCAATCTGATTCTTTTTAATAGAAATGTAGTATTCCAGATTATGAATGTACATTTTTAGGATCCCCTACTGATTGATATGGGCTGGGATTGAGCTCAGTTGGTAGAGCGCTGCTCTGCCGTCTCTGAGGTCCTGGGTTCGATTCCCAGCACAGCAAAAATGGGAGAAGGACGTGATAATCCACTCCCAAGGCAATCCTAAAACAATCAGCCATTGAAAACCCTGTAAGGGTAGCTATGAGTGCGAAACTACTTGATGGCACCTAACAACATAATAACTGATGGACACATTATTTCCATTTGTTTGCTATTTTAAACAATGATGCAATGAACACTTTCTCCCACAGGACACATTATGCACTTATAAAGATAGTTAATAAGTATCTCTATCTTGTTATTATCAAATTTGAAATGTGTCTCATATTTATTTTAATTTGCATTTCCTTGATTTATTGTAAAGTTGAGTATCTTTCCATTGGGCATTTATATTTCCTCTTTTGTGAATTTTCTATTCATGCCCTTTACTCATTTTTACTTTGAGTTATTTATCTTTTGTTTTCCCTTTCCTCACTTTTTAAGTAAAATTTTTATTTTGGAATAATTTTGGATTTACAAAGAAGTGACAAAGATAGTACAGACACTTTCTATATCCCCCTCATCCCGTTTCCCCTATTGTTAACATTTTATTTCATCATGGTATGTGTCAAAACTAAAAAGCCAATGCTGGCATTACTATTACTATTCATTAATTACTATTCATCCATTACTGTGCATTATTATTTCTATTCAGTAATTACTATTCATTACATTCTAGACCTTATTTGAGGTTTATTAGTTATTCTCTTAGTACACTTTTATATTCCAGAACCCAATCCAAGATACCACACTGAATTTGATAAGCAAACTCTTTAGACTTCTCTGGTCTGTGATAGTTTCTCATTTTTCCCCTGTTTTTATAACTTTGATAGTTCAGAAGTATTGGTGAGTTACTTTGTTAATGATATTCAACTCCTTAGATTAGACTTGTATTAAGTGTTTTGAAGAGATAATGTGCTCCCCTCATCACACTATTATCAGGTGGTACATGATATCAACGGGACTTATGACTAGTGCTGTTAAATGCAATCACCTGACAAAGGTAGTATTTGCCAGGCTTTCCACTGTGAAGTTATTTTCTCCTCTTTCTGTATTCCATTCTTTTGAAGCAGATCACTAAATTCAACCCACACTCAAAGACAGGGGAGGGAGTTAAGGCTAGGGGCAGGGTCATTAACCTCCATCTCTTGGAGGGTACTCTACTGAAATATTTGGAATTCTTCAGCAGAAAGACTTGTCTCCTCTGTATTAATTTGTTAGAGCATCTCTATCAGCATTGTCTCATGTGTGTTTATTTTATACTTTAGGTTATAATCTATATTATGTTACTTATTTTATTGTTCACATTATTCCAGTTTTGTCCACTGAGAGCTCTCTCAGGTTGGTTCTTGGGTCTCTTTGATATGCCATCATCATTTTGAGTTTGTGGGACATTTCTTTACTTTGAAATATTACAAGATGCTGTTAACTCATTTCATAATTCCTCTTCTGCTTTTATATTTGATGAATTGCTTGATATATTTCATATAATCTTGAATTTTATATAAATATTTGGAAATATTTTCCCAGTTTCATGCTTGCCATATAATTTTGATTTTATCACAATTATGAATATTTTTCTTAAAGATTTTTAATTTAACAAATCTTAAAGATTTGTTTATTTTTAGGTTTTGGTAAGAAGACCTTACCCTTTGAGTCATAAAATATGTTCATATTTTCTTCTAATACAATTTTTACTTTTATGTTTTTATATCTGTGGAATTTATTTTTACAAAGGGTATGAGGTGAAGATCCTGCTTATTTTTCATCACATGCATACACAATTACCCTACTATCATTCCCTGGTGTTTTGAAATGTCAGTTTCAAACTTCATTTTCTGCTCTATTATTTGTCTTGTCTATCCCATCACCAGTACCACATAATTTAAATTACTAAAGCTTTTTAATATTTCTTGATTTCTGTTGTAGCATGGATTTTCTTATGTACATTAGGTATGAGAAAGCCAATAGCTTAATGCATGGTTTCAAAACTAATGACATTTTGGAGAGATAATTTGTTGTGGTGTTACCATGTACGCTGTAAGATGTTTAGCAGCATCCTTGGCTTCTAAACATTACATGCCAGTATTACTCTCCCCACAGTGTGACAACCAGATATTGTGAGTGTTTTCTAGGGGGACAGATTGGCCTCCAGATGACAACCACTGATGAATAAGAATCTTAAGAACTCTACTGTAGGTTATGATTTTATTAGGTGCAATTCTGGCATTAGGAAGGATCAACTTCTCTGCGCTCTAAATATTAGGCTTTTAAATATGACTTGCTTGACCAAAGAAATAGGAATGGATGTAATATGTGTCCCTACTACTAAGTGGGTGCACATCAAAAACAAAGTTCAAATAGCCTAAGTCTCTTTTTTTCCCCCTGTTGGAAGTATAGTTTAAAATGTCAAAGGATCCTCAGGTAATTTAGTTGAGAAGATTCCCTACTAACCCAAGTTGGATGCATAGTTTAACTAAAAGTCACCTTAGTATTTTAAGCCAATGGTATTCTTGGAATTTTGTTACCACAGCATAACTTTGTCTATCCTGACTGATATTGAAGTTTGCCCAATAAGTGAAATGCTGCCTCTGTACCCTGAGTTAATAAGAAAGTCACTTGTGGGGCCCCTTAGCCCAGGGTTGGAACCCTACACCCCCAGCAATGGTGAATGCTATGGAGACACAGCCACTCAGGGAGCATTTCAGGGAATGAACTCAAATTTTATTTAGCAGCTCAGCCTTATGTGCAGTTGCTTATGTATTCGCTATGTGGCATTGTCCAATGCTCTGTCCTCCTATGGGGAGGGATGCGGTGGCAGGAAACCTTCCGAGGCTGTGCCCAGAAGACCCCTGGGGAGTGCCATCTTATCTTCTAAACTCTAGGCCAGAATAGGAATTCCTCATTGACTTTCTTTTAGTTCCAGGCATGCCTCAGGACTCAAGGTGAGCCAGATGGGCTCAAACTCAGGGTCTCTCAGTGTCATGGTCCCACAGATTCTGCCCCACAGTCATTTATTTCCTTTCTGTGTCTTCTCCAATGTCTCAGTGCTTTGGGGGAAATGTATGCTAAAAAGCTATGTTAGCAAGTGTGGTTAGCAGGAACTTTTGTATTTTATTATTGCCTTCAGGTACAGTGAGGGAACTGGGAACTAAAATCACTGGTGGTATCAAGAGGGTTCTCTTCTAATCTCCATTAAAGCATAAGCACACATTTTCCTGCATCTATTTAATGGTTTCATTTTTGCAAAGATGCTTTGTATAGTGAGTTATCCTTCTAGATACCTAAAAACTAAAAAACTTCAAGGAATAACACAGTCTTGTCCAGGAAAAACAAATTAATGACTTCATAATTTTAGGAGGAGAAAAACAATAAAGAACTACATTTAAACTTGAAATTCAGTCTAAATGTGGTCTTGCTTTTTATCAGTATTTTTTATCAATACTTCTAAATAGATTTTTGTAAACCAGGCATGGCAGTGTACACTTGTAATCCCAGCATTTGGGAGGCAGAGGCAGGAAAATCACAGTTTTGAGGCCAGCCTGGGCAATATAGCAAGACTTTGTCTAAAAAAAATTTAAAAATAAAAATAAATAAATAAATATGATCTAGACATTATATTTATCAAACCTGAGGTTTTATTTAACTGCCATTATTCTCAAAGTCTAGAAAATCATGTTTAATACAAGAGTTCCTTGACCTTTTCAGAATATTTGTAGTAGAGTTTTCCCCATGTTCTCAGCGGAGCCCTTCCTCATTGGTAATCAAAGTCACGAATATCAAAGTGTGTCCGTTTAACTGTTGGGCATTCTGGGCTAATCTGCCCAAATGCCAGTAAAACAAATTCTAAGGAATTACTCTAAGGAGAGTTTGCATTATTCAAAGAGCCTCCAGCTCTCCACATCTCCTGTGGAGCCAATTCCTTGTAATGGAAACTATCTCTCTAATTTTCTAAATTGGTAGGTGTGTGCCAGTACTCACCAAGGAAATTTATTGCCTAAGAAAGTGGAAACAAATGGAATTGGCTCAAGCCCGGTATAACTCCTGCAGGTGTAGAGTTTTCCCGCCCAGCCTCATCAACCTACTTCCCCTTAGTTCTTTGCTATCTATTTGCCAGAGACTATGTGGATCCTTCCAGGCAGTGTCATTCTCAAACTAACTACTTCAGTAAACTAAACAAATGAACTCAGTATTATAGCAGGGGGGGTTCATGGTACTAAAACTCCAGTTGCTTAACTACAGTACTGGCACTTTTTATTACAAATATTGAGCAGGTCCTTCATGGATCAAAACACTGAGAGCACTTATTCTCAGGAGCATGATCATTTCTTTGTTGAAGTTTTTCCAGGAACATTAATGACAACAAAAATGGTTTTAGTCATCGGAAAGAATTAAAAGGCTGTCTTTCCAGACTCACCCAATGCACAAGTATGTCCAGTCTGTAGTTGATTCTCAATAACCTTGAAGTGAATATACCCAGAGCACCCCAATACAGTCAATTGCCAAAACAGAGACTTGGTGTTTGTGTAAAAGTAACTCCATAGAGAGCATGAGTTGTCAAAGTTCTGCTCTATGCTTTTCTGGAGTGTGTCAATACCATTGTTTAAAATAACCCTTCTGTTGCTCTTCCAGAAGACAGTATGGAATGTCTACAAAAGGAAGTATAGAAATGTGACTCTGCACACTTTTATTACAGTAATTATGATAATAATAGCAAATTTATGGTGTGTTTACTATGTGCCAAGCACTGTATGCTAAATGCTTTTCCTGGATTAAGCACTTTAGGCTCCGTGAGAGCAGGACATAACATTGTATCCCCACCCACTAGAAGCACACACAGTTTTGGGACTTAGAAGTGTCTCCAAAGTACCTGTTGAATGAAGGAATGACTACAGGATCCCATTTAACCTTCATACCTTCAGCATTGGCAGGTGAAGAAATTGAGTTCAAAGTTCATACATCTCTAATAGATGGAGGAATAGGATTTGAACTCAGGCTGTCCATCCACAGAGCCTATGCCCTTGACCAATTGAATCCTTGTCCATTTAGTCTTTCAATTTTAAGCTGCAGAAGAGCACAGAAAACTTCAGGGATGGATGCTTTACAAGGATTCACTGGTCTGCCCTCTCCTTATTCCACTAATTATAGAGGGACCAGGACAAGTTTAGTTCCCTGTCCATTCTGGAAAGAAATATAAGAGCAGGGTAAATAAAGTGTCATGGCTACGGAACTAGGATGTAGGAGATTTGGTAATTACAGACATTTTATATAACTTCCATGAGATTTTACTTGTAGTATCACACCAATGATAGAGGTCTTTTCCTGCACATAAAGCCCTCACGTAATTGTTGACACAACTGACCTCTGCTTGGAAGATGACAAAGAATTCATTGTACAGAGCTTTATTAGACAATTACAACAGGTGAAAACTTCTGCATTCCTTTTTCACTGTTTTGGCACTTCTGGGAAGAGGAAAGGTAGTGAGTTGCTTACATACCTGCCCGGTGCCATGCAGTTCTGAGCCAGCCAGCATACCTCCTCTTGGGGGGAGCAGTGGGGAAGAATGCCTTCATTGTCAAGTGAGAAGGAAAGCCTGCAGCTGCTCTGCTCAAAGATAAATAGGAGGGGAGCTTCCCTCCACATAAGAACCGATTCTAATGCACTCGACATTCCTTGGACCATCACATCAAACCACACATGGCATGAAAAAGTGCAGATTTCAATTTAGGTAATGTACACACCGTTGAAGGTTAGCAGAGGACCATGACCAGGCCAATCCATCTTCAGTAGATTAATGTCTGAGTTAGGCAGGTATGTCATAAAACATGGCCAATGCAGGGAGACGCTCAGAGCTGGCCTCCTTCTTCTCTAATGCACCTCAATGCTTTTCTGTAATACAGCTTTGGTACTTGTAGGGCTACTGCTTTTAAATGTTCCCTCTGACCCAGATAATGTCAAAATGTCTGAATGCATGTGATCCTCTTTTTCCAAAAAGAGCATCTCTAATGTAATACAAATGCACATTGTAGGGGAAACTCCAGCTGAGAAAATGAGGCCTTATATTGCTAAAACTATATACATGTCAATAGCCCATTATTCTCCTGTTTTAAATGTAATTGCAGCCCAGCTTTGAACAAATTCCTGAAATAATAAAATACACTGAGTAGCAGACACTGACTCTTGCAGTTATTTTATGCCTGCTCTTCCTCCTCTGTCCCACCCCAGCCACCCAAAGCAGAAGACACTGTGGAGAAGGGAAGGGAGGAGAGATAAAAGTCAGATCTGTTGTCCTGAATGTGTTACTGGAACATTATGTACAAAGAAAATATGCAGCATTACAACATTGCTGCCTCTAAACCATTTATATAAATGTATCGTGCACGGGCCAGTTTTGCATGACAAATTATTTCCAGGCAATTAAGAATACTTATAATTGTTTTCTTTGGTAGGAACTTCCTTCTATTTCCATTTTCCCTTTAAAGCTAATGTTTCCTGTAAGGGCCCAGCAGCAATCCTTTTGAAAGGACCCTTCAAAATTGCTTTCTCAGTCATATGAGCTTTCCTGCCTCCTCTTGATAAATTTAACATGTGTGTAGTACAACCTTTATCACCAGACTGGTGAATTTGAAAGGCCCATTATTTCATTCAGTTCCCCTTCTGACACTCCTCTTCTCCACCCTTTCTTCCTCCTTCTCACCCCTCCTTTTCCCAGGAATTGTCTAAGAAATTCTTCTATGGTTAAAGGTAACATAAATTAATTTTACAGCTGGGAGGCGAACAGTGATCTTCCTATCATTTCTTTCTCTTTGGAAGGTAACTTAGACTATGTCTCTTTTAATAAATAAAATTAAGAGAGCCCAATTTCTTGCAACACAGGGGTGAAACTTAAGAGATTTCAGAAACAGCAAGACAAAACATTTTAGAAAATTAAATAAGATGCTGATAGTAGGGCTAGGTCACTTCAAAATCACTCTGGTTCCTTGAAAAACTAGCCCTCAATAAAAGCTGATAAGGGCAGGTATGTCATGAGATGGCTGGATTAAGAAAAATGGCGGCACTAGATAACTTTGTAAATGGTTGCTAGATAACTTTGTAAAAGGTCAAATTCAGGGAATTCCTGCAAATGGCTAAACTCTGGGAAATGCAAACTTACTTTGTACTTTGTACCCCCACCCCTTTTACTGTAAAAAAGTTTCTGCTTCTGTAATTCTGCTTCTCCTCCCCTACCCTATAAAGCCCCTAACCACTGTGAGTCGGATGCTGCTTTCTGAAAGTCCCCTCCCAGGACTGGACTGAAAGCAGCTGCCTGGCTGGTCTAAATAAACTCTTCTGCTCCTGATCCATTTGTTTGTGTCTTGGAGTATTTTTCTGGGGCTGAGCCACTGGGTACAACATGCTACTCGCTGCATCCTATACTTTTTCATGAGCTTTGTCTCTCAATTCTTTCACCTTGAAAAATATCAAAGTGACATATAATTCTTTCATGTTAAAAATTTTTTGAACCAACTATTCCTTACATGTGATTTGGGTTAATTTTTACAAGAGGAAGATTACTTTGGTTGAAACTTTTCCCATCATTTCCTGCAGGAAAAATCTTTTGAGTAATCTTTATGGTTCTTTGGTCCAAGGATCTCAAATCTGTTTTGTAATAATTTTTGAGTCTCTGAGGTTCACATAATGCACCCAGGAAGGAAGAGTCCATTGGGGTTATCATTAAGACTGCTTTTGGCTGCATGTACCAAAACAAATAAGTGTTTTAAACATGGAATACTTATTATTCCCAGCAGAAGAAGGTCAGAGATGGTGATTCCTGGGTTGTGCTTAGGGTTTAATGACATTGATAAGGGCCACTCTATTCCCAAGCTGCTGCTCTTCACGTCTTCAAAGAGGTGCTGAGTTTCCCCTAATGACCTCAAAATGGATGTTGATGCACCAACTTTCAAAGATTTATGGAATATACCAAACAGAAGGGGAAGTGGGGAGTGATGGCAGGAAAAACAAACAAGCAAAACAAAACAAAAATCCTTCTTCTTTGTACTTCTCCTTATATCCCATTGGCCAGAACTTGGCTCATATATCCATGCCTATATCAATAACTGGCAGAGGAACCACCTCTTGGAACCTATGCTCTTCGTCACCCATCCAAACTGGAGTTTTCTCAAAATAAGGAAGAAAGGCAGAATGATGACCAATAGATAGCCACTAGTATTTTCCCCACTAAGGTATAAAAGGAATGAGTGCTTGTAGCTGTTTATCTTCTTGTTAGCCATTCAGATTCTCATTATGAAACCTACTGTTCTGTCAGGTAAATACAGAAACTTTTCGTCCAATTTTTAAAAAGTTGAGAAGATAGTTTGGTTAATAGTCATTTCAATCTTCAGTGAGAATCAACTTTCCATTCCATTAGGTGGGGAAAAGATATAAAATATTTGCATCAGGTAAGGCACTAATTTTTTTTTTCTGGATAAATTTGACATTGCAAAACTTTGAAAAGCTAGTTTTTAAGTTGTTTGTACCGAGCTTTCATTACATGTTTCAATAGAATTTGTCAAAAGTTAAGTTTGGTCTTCTACCTGGTGCCCTCAAACCCTATACCTCCCAGGAGGTCTCTGGGGTACACTGCTGACTGTACCCTTCACTTACATCTTAATTGTTTCCTGAACGATAGTTAGAAGTTAAGCAGCTGTAATTCTTGGGTCACCTGTATAAGTACTTGGAATTTACCCCAATCTCTGGTGTTACGCCAAACAATTTGTGTCTTAAAGCAATCAAATCAATCCTGTGCTATAGTTGAAACTTCCTCCTTTGATGTCTCAATGAGCTCATCCCCGAGTATTTGAAAGAGATACAGTGCCCTTCCTGCAATTGTCACTTGGCTCAGAGCCATGTGGATTTGCTGCTTCTGATCGTGTAATCCTCATAATCAAAAGTTTTTCCACCTCAAGAGTCAGCCCATTCCACTTTATTATTCCACGTTGATTGCATCAGCCCAAGGACAATCAATGCCATGTGGCATTCTCTGCTTGGTAGCCACCTTTAGGTGGTCAAAAATATGAATTTTTTTTCTTTCTCTTGGGTCTTCCTTATTTCAAATAGTTTTAAAGATAAGAATTGGGTGCTCACTTTGGCAGCACATTATTTTCAAATTGGAACAGAGAAGATTAGCATGGCCTCTGTGTAGGGTTGGCATGCAAATTTATGAAGCATTTCACATTTCTATACATAAAATTTTTGTTTCCATGTATTAGTTAAAATAAGTTTAAATTTAAAAAAGAGGAGAAAACAACAGGTGGAATGTTTAAGAAAATAAGTTCCTTTTTATCACTAAAACATATTGATTGCTTAATAGGATGCTTTGAGAATCATTTAGGAGAATTTGGTTGCCAGAAATAGGTGCCTGAAAACCAATGGCCCCAACATGTTGGTGGTTAATGTTCTCTATCACAAAAGAGATCCAAAAATAGCTAGGACTAGTATCACAGGCACTGAATGTATGTGAATTTCTTCTCTTCCCTGTGTCTACTTCTGAACCCTCACACATGGCTGGAGTTTGGATATGATAAAAGTGCAGGATGAAGAGGAGCCACCGAGAAGGAAATGGGTCAGAGGAGGGGGAAATCTTCACTGGGATGGCAAGGAGGAATAGGCATCTATTCCCTGGGAGCTAGAGTATGTAAAAATATATTAACAAGTATGGTGGAACTGCTTATAGTGGAATCCTTCAACATTGTTTGCTAAGGTGTCATCAAGAACCTTTCATCTTTCTTTAATTTATGTCACAGATTGTGTTCATATAAATCCCACTTCTTATCTGTTTCTCATCAAGCTGACCTTCTATCAATGTTTGCAACCCTGAGGATAGACAAAACTAAAATTAGCTCCACTGCAGTCTGACAGGGGAAAGTTTTTGCAGATAAAAATGGTCTCTTTCAGTCTTTAAGTCTATGGTAGTTGATTAGTCCCTGCAGTAGGGAAAATTAAATTTTGTGGTTGAGACCCAGCGTGCTTGGATGGTTTAATAATACTATGGCCATCGTCCAATGGCTGACAACCAAGAACTGAGGTACACTCTGTACTTTACTCACTCGTGCAGCACCTGAAAATCCTGAGGCAAATCAAACAGCAAATTAAAGCTCAGACAACCCTCACCTGCAAACCATGCACGGTATAAGGAACTCATTTTAATGTTTTCTGGCTGAAGTCATAGGGGATAGAAATACAAAAGAATAGCCACAAAAGAATTTTGCTAAGTTCTTAAAGCACCTTAGTTTGTAATATGTTTGATATGTTTTTCCCCATTCCAGTTTAACTTTTTTTAAGGTACTTGGGGGTTGAACCCCAGCACCTCACACATATTTTTCAAGTGCTGTATCACTGAGCTGCACCTTCAGCCCATATTCTTATTTTCTATTTTGAGGCAAGGAATTGCTGAGTTGCTCAGGCTGCCCTTGGCCTTGAACTCAAGGTCCTCCTGCCTCTGCCTCCTGAGTCACTGAAGTTACAGGTGTGCGCCACTAGGCCTGGATACTTTCTTGTAACTTTAACTGTGCTTAAAAGTTAGTGAGTTTTTTCCTTCCTGGCTGTAAAAACGCTAAATTGAACATTAAACAGCAAACACTAAATGAACAAGAAAAAAATCTTAGAAATGGATGTACTATCTGAAAGATGAGAATGTTTGGAGACACCAACATTTGGAATTTAACTTTGTGTCTATAGAGCTTTACCAGTTCTAAGTTGAGGCTCCATTGCAATTGACAATCCAGTGACTCCATGACTCCAAAGAGTGTCCAACTGATGAGGCAAAATTAAGTAGTTGAAAGTACCACTTGTAAGCAGAGTTTATATGTTTTTCTCTTTTTTAGGATTAAATCTAAACCTAATTTATAGGTTCTAAAATGTTTGGTGAAGTGATATTCATTACATTCCCAAGGAAAATCCAGGAAAAAGTTTTGATATTTTATTTATGTGGGTTTGTGGGTTGTGAGCAGGGATGAAAATAAGATAATCACAACAGAGATAGAGGGTAAGGATATGTATTAGTTTTCAACTGCTGATATGTAGTGGTTTGCAACACAAATATATCAGCTTCTGGTTCTGAAGGTCAGAATTCTTTAGGCTTTGATTTTAGATCCAAGTGTTGACAGGGCTTCATTCCTTCTGGAGGCTCTCAAATGAATAATGTCCTTGCCCTTTCTAGCTTCTTCAGGCTGCCTGCATTCCTCAATTCATTTTCTTCCAGCTTTAAAGCTCATTATCCCAAAGTCTGCTGCACACCTCCCTTCTCTCTGATCTTCATGCTTAAACCTTCCTCTTACCTGTGCCTTTGTGATTACATTGGGCCCATCTGCATAGTCCAGGTTAATATTCCCACCCTAAAATCCGTAGTCATACCTGTAAAGCAACTCTCCCTTTATTATTTTATTTTATATGTGGAAATGTAATTACATGTTCTGGGGATTAGGATGTGGACATCTTTTGAGATCATTATTCACAAGATATGCCAGCAGCTATAGCACTGTGGCATTGGATCTTATCAGATCTCAGAAGCTAAGCAGGGTCAGGCCTGGTAAGTACTTGGATGAGAGACCACACGTAAACATCAGGTGCTGTAGGCCTGAGAGAAGGACCCGGTAACCTACTCCCAAAAGACAATCAGTCTTTGAAAATCCTATGAATAGCAGAGAAGCATAATAATAGTGTTTCATCTGTTGTTCATAGGGTTGCTATGAATCAGACACTGACTTGATAGCACCTAGCAACAATAATTCACAAGATGTTTGAAAGTAATCTCTCTAATTCAACTGTTGATTCTGGGATGTGAGATATATATTCCTTCTCCACAAAGCTTGTAGAGTGTGATGATCCTATGCTACTATAAGAATTCTTTTCTAAAATTTATTTCTGCAGTGAGTGTGGTTTTACTCTGGTTTTAGAAACTTCCAGAGCTTCTCATGATGTCAAATAAAATGCAAATACGTACTCAGCTAACCATTCATACAAAGTCTTCCCCCAATAGCCCCAACTCACTTTGCACTATTATTTCCATTTACATCAATCAGTCACCCTATGGTGCATTTTCTTTTCCCTAGGACTTATAAGCTGCTCCCTCACTCAATTCTTCTAATCATCAACACCCAACCTGCTCTATAAAATGTATTTCATATCCCACATCCCCATAGAGTTTCCCAGATAAATTTAATTGTCATTATTAAAAACTCCAAAGAGTACATGGGATGTTGCAGTTACAAAGAGAGTCATGTACATCAGGAGTCCCAACCCCCAGGCCATGGACTGGTACTGGTCCATGGCTTGTTAGGAACTGGGCCATACAGAAGGAGATGAGCAGCAAGGCAGCAAAGCTTCATCTGCATTTACAGCTGCTCCCCATTGCTGCCATTATTGCTTGAGTCCTACTCCTGGCAGATCAGCAGCAGCATTTAGATTTCGTGGTGCCAAAAATGTTGGGGACCATTAATATACATGATCTCATTTGTTTTTTGAACTCTGACAGGAGGAAATATTAATTTACTTTTTCATTTTCAGATGAAGAATCTTAGTCAAAAAGAAGTTAGAGTAATTACAATTATATGTGGTACTTGTCTGACATTCTGTAGTATCTGAAAGCAGGAATCATGTCTTCTATTTTAATATAGCATTTCACCTCCAAGAAACAGAGTTAGCATGTATTGAGTTCCAATTGTATACAGGGCATTGTTCTCACTTATATTATTTGTACCTCACAATTTACTTTGTAAAGGAGGAATTACTCATTTCATTTAATAGATGAAGGCATTGGGATTTAGAAAAATTACATAAATTCCTCGTGATACATAGCAAGTCAGCATGATGCTCAAGCCCATATTCTTTCCATATGCCTCGCTGCATACACACTCAATAAATTTTTGTTGAAGTGAAACAAATATCACTGTAGTGTAACTATTGTGAAATATGTTCTCCTTAGGGAGATGGTAAAGTAAGGAAGGAATTTGCCTTGAGGTGAAGCTCCAAGAATATATTTTGAATGCCAAAAACCATGGGAAGATGGGAGAGTTTTGCAAGTTCACTTGTATTTTGAGGCCATCAAAACACCTTTCTTGATTGAAAACCTAACACTTAAAACCCACTTGCTTAGGAGGCATGCTTTTACCCTCTGGTAAATAAAAAGTACCTTATATTCAGTTAGCCAGAAGAAATGATTTAAGTTTTATTCTGGATAATAATTGAGCAACACTTCAGTATGTGATTCACTGCCAAGTGGACACTGTTGGTTTCACACAGCTGTAGTTAGGGATGGCAGAAGCTATTTACTAGGAAAATGATAAAGCAATTTGATGTTGTACTGAACCCAAGGGCTAGATAATTTCTGTTGTGCTGTATCACAGGCCTACAGTGAAAATCTGTCTAGTCAGCCTGTTGGGAAGGGCTTTGTGCTTATTGCTAATTCATAGGTTATTATGGATGAATATTTATCTTCATTTTATATTAAAGCAAACAGCACAAAGGTTTAGCCCCAGTGAATTGGTATTTTCCAGATGCATAGTTTACTTTCCAAGCATATAGAATGCATTCTTCCCCCTTGGACTTGTTCAACTAAAATGTTTATACTTGGATTCAGTAATCTTACTTCTGGGACTGCACACTAAGGAAATGACATAAATTTTTTAAAAAACAAAACCAATGGGCATATTTTTGCAACATTATTTATAATCATGAAACACTGGAAAAAACCTAAATGTCCAGAAATCAATGAATGCCTAACAAATTATTACACATCCTCCTAAGAGAATCATTATGCAGCAATCAACTCATAATCATGAAGAACATTCAATAAATAAATACATAAAACCATGAAACAGTATGAGAAATGTTTACAATGCACAAGGAATAAAAAATTGAAAGGACAAAATGCAAGTCTAACTAAGGTGTCACATTTTATGGTTTAGGATGCAATTCACTAAGTCTTGTCAGGTCATCTTAGCCAGGCATGTCATATAATCCAGGCTGGCCCATCTAGTCCTCAGACCAATCACATTAGATGACTAGAAATTTCCATATTCTTTCCAGTAAATGAGAAGTGCAGGGTTCTGGTCCACTTTAATCATCTCTGGATGTCCTAACAGTGGCTGAAGGTTGCTGGATGAAGAATATAGGATAGTCTTTTGGGGCATGTCCACAGAAAAGTAGCTGAGAGGGAGCTAGCCCCAGTAAGATTTAGGAGTCAAGGTGATATTTGCTCTCCAGTAATATTTGACAATGTGGATTCTCCAGCAAAATGGACAGAGCCCTTGGTCTCTGGGTTCTTTTCATTTCCTCAGCCAACTATACCCACAGGATGTGTAGATGCCCTAGAGTGGTGAAGTAATGATGATTTCCAGTGTTCAAGGTCTTGTGCATCAGTGGTTGTGGAGAAAAAGGTGACAGTGGACTTGGCTTTCTTGGGGGAAAACCCATGGAAAACCATGCAGACAAATTTTCTCTAGTGTAACTATAGAAACTGGTTCACACAGCTGATAGGAAATGGCCAAATACCAAAGAGCCTCTCGTGGGACATACAGGTGGCAAGGAGGTACATATTGTTCTCAGGATGTGTCCTCATTCCCCTTGTTCTTGTCCTTACCATGAAGGCCAAATTGAGGTTCTATTTTTGTCATAGTAAGTTCTTTCAATGGAAGACTATTTCCTAATATCTACTCATTTAAGAGAATCCATTCACTAGTAAATCTGAGCCCAGTTGTACAAGTACCCACTTCATTCTTTGTTCACACATACATCCTTCCTAAGATACAAGACTGGATCAGAACTAGTTTTCTGATGTAGAGGAAAAGTCCCCCCTTCTTCTGCCTGTCTTTGCTCACATCAAGCATAGCCTTTTAGTTTCAGCACTTGGTATTCCCAGGCAGTCTTCTATCCAAGGACTAAACAGGCCTGACCCTGCTTAGCTTCCAAGATCAGATGGGATCAGATATTAGGGTGGTATGGCTGTAGACAGTGACTTTTATAGTCATTATGTAAGTACAATGCATATAAAAAAGGATATAGAAAAAGGAAGATAGTAGATATGTGAGAACTTTAGCATAGATACTATTTTTCTTTTTAATTATTTTTACTTTTTTATTGTTTGTAAAATGGGACAGAGAAGCAATACTTGGTGAAATAGACTTGAAATCATTTGCTATAGTACTCAGAATGGTACACTAGAATATTTTGACTATGAGAATAAAGATATAAATTTCTGCCAAGCTCTGCCATTTATTTATGTGACAGAAAAGTAAATTCACCAATCTATGCCCAAACTTATCATTTATATAAAATGAGACCATCTCTAACTGAAATTGGTCTCAAATTTTCATCAGTGACTGGTTGTAAAATATGTTTACGATTCAATATGAACAGAAGAATAGATAACAAACTTGGCATATCATTAAATTTGTCTAGATGGAGATTAGCCTGCAGCTGTAGGCCTGTGGCATCCGATCCCATCAGATCTCGGAAGCTAAGCAGGGTCGGGCCTGGTTAGTACCTGGATGGGAGACTGCCTGGGAACACGAGAAGCTGTAGGCTTGGGAGAAGGACCTGGCAACCCCCTCCCAAAAATCAATATGCCGTTGAAAACCCTATGAACAGCAGAGAAGCACTGACAATAGTGTTTCCCCTGTTGTACAGAGGGTCGCTATGAGTTTTGGATACCGACTCGACAGCACCTAACAACAACGACAGATGGAGATATCAAAAACAAAATTTAGTTATCTTGGGATACTAAAAGATTAGAGATAAAGAGATGCTAAATAAGGATTTGGTATGTAGAGAGTAAAAAGTCAAGAAGATAGCATGAATAATACAGATTCAAAAATCAATTTTAACATTTCATTCAGTGTTTAAGGGGTAGGGTTTAGCTCAGTTGGTAGAATGCCTTCCTATTTTCTCTGAGTCCCTGAGTTTGATCCCCAGCACCACACACACCAACACACACCCCCACACACACGGAAAAGAAAAAAGAAAAAAAAAAAAGAAAAGAAAAAGAAAAGAAAAAAGAAAAAAAGGAGAAAGACATGGCATCTCACTCCCAAAACAATCCCCAAACAACCAGCCATTGAAAACCCTATGAATAGCAGAAAAGCACTGACATGGTACTGGGTATAACACAATGTTGAGTAGTATTTCATTTTGCTATACATAGGATTGCTGTGAGTTGTACCTGACTTGATGGCACCTAACAATAACCAGTGTTGAAATCACCTCTGTAACATCCTTATCACATAGTTCTATTGAAGAGTGACTTGTAAATATTCTGAGGAGATCAAGGGTCTCTTGAAATTTGTTCTAGAAGGTACTTCAAGGGAACAAAGAGGAAGTGATGGAGAAGAATGAAAAGGAATAGAAGCAGAAAGAGGCCTCCATTACACAAAATATGTAGTGAGAGAAAAGAGAAATTCTTCAACTAGAACCACTGCATTTTCAGCCTTCTGATATGTAGGTATTCTTGAAAAAAAAGAAATTGGTCCATGGAAAAAATAAAAAGCTTCATTATTTTAAAATTATTTTGAAAACCTCTGATCTGGATTGTGTTTATATACTGTAACATTTATTTATGTCCCTATTAAATTATGGCATCTTAAAACAGAACAGAATGCTATGATGTAACTTTTTCAGAGAGGGGGCTGGGATTTAGCCCAGTTGCTAGAGTGCCTTTCTGTAGTCTCTGAGGCCCTGGGTTCAATTCCCAGTACCACAAAAAGGAGAGAAAGACCGGGAAATCCACTCCTGAAACAATCCCAAAACTATCAGCCATTGAAAATCCTCTGAGTAGCAGAGAAGCTCTGACATAGTGCCAGGCATGGCACAGTGTCTGGGAGTGTTTCCTTCTGTTGTCATGGTAAGTCTGGCCTGACAGGACAGCACCTAACAAAAACAACAATTCAAAAAGTAGAGGCACTAAAGGTAATACCCTTTGATATTTAGTCCAACACCGGGGTTCTTTTGTTTTGGGTTTTGTTTTTCTTGTTTGTTTTCTTATTTGTTTTGGCAACTATAAAATATGTCTTCCTCCACCTGCATAGACCAGCTATTGAAGAATCTGGGTGAGGCAGTTCCTATCAGCTTAGGGCAATGTCTGAGAAGGGCCTCAGCTGTGAACCATCAGTAGGAACATTCCTGGTGGCCAGAGAGTGCGAGTCTTAATCCTTAGAGGGGCCAGGACACACAGCATATACCGTAGTCCCTGCCCTTTTTTGCATTGCTTAAATTCTTTATTTCACATGATAAATCTGCTCCATTTGGGATCAGCTTTTCCAGGATTCTGGTTTGTCTCTTTTTCCTGGAGAAACTTAGAAGAAAAAGAACAGTGAAGTAACCAGGCCTGATCTTCAGTTTTTTCTGTCTTCTAGTTGCAGGAAATGAGAGACTTTATATGTTGCCAAAGAAGTCCTCTGTTTTTCATATTCAGTCTTAAATTTGTGATTAGTCACCCACAGGATCTTGTATTTTTTTTTTTCAGTGCATTGATTGCCGAGCAACAGCCATCCGATTTGTTATTTCTTACCAGAGCTACTTCTCCTCATCCTCACACACCTAATTTATCAAATTCTGAGGCATTTCCTTCCCCAGGATCCCTCCCAGTTCATTACTGTGAAAGTTTTACAAATTCTGCTGCTATATCCCAGGGGCTACCAGTGTTGCACCTATCCCCAGTGACGGGTGCTCAATGCCAGTCACCTAGAGACAGATCCAGCTCCCAAACCTCACTTATTTCTGCTTCTGAGGACCACTCCTGGAACCAATTGTGGGAGGTTTGAGGCCCAGAAACAGATTTAAGGATGGAATTTTGTATGTAAGATGCTTATTGTGGAATGCTCTTAGTAAGGACATGTGAAAGATAGGAAGGAAGGTAGGACTAGGCATAGGGACAAGTTGGACCATGATGCAGTTCTAACAGAGACTTGAGCTCTTCCCACAGGAACGCAGAAGTGAGGACAGTCCTTTAGAGATGCCCCAGATGGGGCTGCCCCAAGAAAGAGCACAAAACTTTTAGCTGACCCTTTCAGTAGAGGGCGAGGGATCCACTCGGCTGTGAGCCATTAGCAGCCATCACTTCCTAGCAGCTGGGGGATGAGTGGCTCAGTTCGTATTAGCCTTCAAGGGAACTGGGTCATAGGTAATAGCCTTGACTCCAGCATGCATCTCAGGCTTCCATTTTTCACAAGGCTGTCATGAGTAACCTAAGTCATTTAGGTTCTCCTCCTTTTAGGAGACAGAGAGATGGCAGTATAGTGATGAACCTTGAAAATAAAAATCCTCCCTGTGAGCAATAAGTAAATCTTCATAGATTTTACTATAACTTTTTTTAAAAAGCACATGAGAAAAGCAAGAGAAGTTTCAAAAAAACAAGATTCAAAACTACTATTTATAAAGAATGCTTATTCCAGAACATTTATAGGATAATAATCCACACAAGTATAAAGGACTCTGCCACTAAAATTAGTAAACAGCTATACATCATCACCCTAAGGAAACAAAAGAAAGTAAAGAATAAGGAATTTCAGACCAATGGAAAAAGTTACTAGTAGTGAAGACTGGACAGCCTAATCATTTATTACTAAGTAAGTTGTTGTTGTTGTTGTTGTTGTTGTTGTTATTGTTAGGTGCCATTGAGTGAGCGTCCAATTCACAGTGACCTTATGTGCAACAGGTGAAACAGTATTGTTAGTGCTTCCCTGCTATTCATAGGATTTTCAATGGCTTATTGGTTTTTGGGAGTGGGTTACTGGATCATTCTCCCAAGCCTATAGCACCTGGTGTTCTGGAGTGGTCTCCCATCCAAGTACTAACCAGGTCTGACTCTGTTTAGCTTCCAAGATATGATGGGATCAGATGCCACAGTGGTATAGCTGCAGGCAAGTAAATTATGGGATATCCTTATTTGGAAACATTTGAAAGCTAAGTTATAGTCTATTTTTCCTGTTTTTTAATATAATAACAATAGCTACCATGAATTAAGTGCCTACTCAATAAATAAAGGATTAACCTAGGCATTTAAGTGTATTATTTCTCTTTATATGCTCTTCTGCACTTTATACAAATAATCAGTTTATTTCCCACACACTCCAGGATATGTATTGGAACACGTTCCCTGTTGGATATAGGGGAATATTGCAAGAATCATTAAAAATAAAAAGTTTCGAATGGATGACAAGTTGATAACCACTCCTCTAAGTTCATTGTGTCCTCACCTGATTATCTCCTGCAATATGGAAAATGATACACTTGTGAGTGCATAGCTCCAGGAATGGCATAAAGAATTGTGTTCTAAGATCTCTGCTTTAAATATCATTCTCAAATTCTGCCAGACCACTTAGAAGGAAGGGGTTCTAAGGTGAGTATGACAGGTTTTCACAAGTCCTATCATATATGATCACCTCTCACTAATTAACCTGTAATTTTTTAAAGTGTCTTGTAAAAATTTCTTGACCCATTAAACTTGATTTCTATCTCCAGTGTTCTGCAAAATATTTTAAAATCTTAATTGTTTTCCTCTTTCCTAAGTTCTTTAAACATCTTTATTTCTGTTTCCTTTATGCTGCTAGAAATACCTTCTCTAATATCTCTACTAAAGAAAATAATTAAAATAGTACCATTAATAAACTACAAAATTCAAGAATTCCCTGTGGTTCCCTTTAGGTAAAGAGGAAGTTCAAATTTGTTCTCCAGTAATGAAACACATGTGCACACTCGCACAAAATGCATAAAGGTTTGCCTCTGTGTCCTGAATGATATGCTGTAATAATTGAAATAAGTCAACTTTCTTGTAAGAGAGATCCAATCTTAAATTCAAACTTTCAGAAAGGAATCACACAGTTGTAATTTCAACAACTCTCCCACCCTGAAGGCTAATTTACTAGTTATAAGCAGGAAATAATTGACAGGCTAAAAATTGAAACACTAAAATCTTCAGGAAACAACTAATAACCTTGTTGATTTTTTTCTGAAGATGATAAACACAAAAATACACTAAGTAGAAAAGAATCGGTAGGTGTGAGGTGAAAAACTCCCAAACCTAAGCATAGCAGACATTTATTTTCTCTCACTATGTGAAGCACTTCAGGAAGGGGACAATCATTCTTCTCCGGCAGTCCAGGTGGTTCCGATGGAGTTGAAGCTACCCATAGCTTTTCCATTGCATGCATTTCTCAAACTCTAGAGGCTCTCTAGGAGTGGTCACAAGCCCTATGCCTGACTACCTATAATATTCACTCATCCCAGTCATAGTGACAGATACAAGGATGAGAACTTGGTTCTAGGCAGACCACCGAAAAACTCATTCAGGAACAAATTCTTGACTTTTTTTAAACATTTGATTTTATGCCTGAATTAGGCCAATGATAAGTCAGTGAATGAGAATTTTCCAAACACACCATGATTATACTCACTTCATACAATATGTCTCTTTTGCCTTCTAGTTCTTCAACTGACATACTACATTCAAAAAGAATAATTTCTATATTTTCCATTGCATGCATTTCTCAAAATCCCTGTTACATCTGGAAGCTCCTTTCACAAAGCTGATTTACGTACAGGTTGGAATGATGTCTACTACATGACTCTAACTTAAAATGTGCTTGTTCTGAATATAGAATCTCCTCAGCCTCTGAAGAATTTACCAAGTGTAATTAGATATACCCTGATTCATCTCAATGCTATCCAAAGGCTAAATATCTGTGGCTTTAATTGAAAAAGCTCATTAACTTTAAATACAGCTAAAGTTATTGAGGGGAAAAAAAATCTCAGTAGAAATACCCTAATAGATTTTCTACTAAGACAAAAAGGAAAGATTTGTGTATTCTAAACCAATTAATCTTAACATTGTCTACATCATTTCACTTACTTTGGGTCTGAGTCTAAGTGGCCCCCCCCAAAAAAATATGCAGGTGTGCTGGATGAATTCTAGTCATTTGCAAGATACTTTATAGATCTTAATACTTTAAATCATATTTCTGAGTAACCAAAGAGTACATGAGAGGAAATTTCTCTTTATAGAAGTTTTCCAGCTAACAAAATAAGAAAGAATGATACAATTAGAGCATTATCCTTTTGCAACCCCTAATGAATTAAGGCTTCTAGGTAGTTATCAACAACTCCTTATATCACTGACAATTAGACGTAACAATACAACTCTAGTATCTTGCTCCAAAATGTGAACTTGAATCCAACCAAGCCTCAGAGGGCTGAGATTTAGCTCAGTTGGCAGAGTGCCACTCTGCAGTCTCTGAGGTCCTGAGTTTAATTCTCAGCACCACAAAAATGGGAGAAGGATGTGGCAATTCACTGCATAGGCAATCCCAAAACAATCAGCCATTGAAAACCCTATGAAGGTTGCCATGAGTGGGATACGACTCAATGGCATCTAACAACAACTGTACACACACACACACACATAGACACATATATCACTAGCCATTTTTTTAATATTCTTATTTTCTCCCTTATGTAAATTCATACCTTGGCACTTCCATTGTCAATGTGGTAAATCCATCATCTGAATCACTGCCATAGGCTCTATATCATGCTTGCCTGTGGACTCCTCCTTCTTCAATTCTTCCTATGCAAGAAATAGTTATCTTTACAAAGCACAGACATTATATCACCTTACTTAAATACATCAATATCTTCCAAACACATCCACATGAATTCTAAATCCCCAGTCTGGCAGTCACAGCTCACAATGATCTTGATTTTGGATATTTCAAATCATGAGTCACTCTCGTAAATGTGAACCCATCCTGTGACACACACACATAAACCCTATTCCCTAAACTGGAATCTGCTCTGTAGTTTTCTTACCTACTCACATTTATTCATTTTATACCTATAGTATCCATCTCTACCACTTTTGTCTTTTGCATTCACACACTTATTGCAATTCTTAACCAATCAGCAACCAAAATATTCCTATTTTTTACCATTTCAGAATAATCTGTCTCCCAAATATCCATTCTTTTGTATTATTGTTCTAGTAGGCAACATATATATTCCTTTGATTAAAGTGTGTCTATCCATTTTCACCCCTTCACTGAGATTTCCAAAGAGACAGAAACTATATTTTACCTAACTCTAAATATGTTTGCACTGTTGCTGTTGTTGTTAGGTGCTGTTGAGTGGGGTCCAACTCATAGCAACATAATGAAACACTCCCCAACACTTTACACAAAATGTTTGGTGAATTAAATACAGTGTTTTTTTGTTTTGTTTTGTTTTGTTTTGTTTACTCCATAGGATAACTAAAGCAATTCCCCAAGGTAGAAATGCATGCAAAAAGATCGTGGGATTCAGAATTGTCATTTTGAAATAAACAGTAAAGCAGAAATCCCTGGGAAAGAGACTCTAATTGTTAGAGCTTCAGGACGAGGTTTTGTTCCAAAATCCTTTCATTCCTACCCTTCAAAGAGGTCTCACTATGAAGAACAGAGTTGGAACTAGAATACTCCCTTACTAATATATAGATAAGAGCTGATAGTCTTTGTCTTAGACTAGAATTTTAGGAAACAGAAGTTGAAATAAATTTTAGAATTAGCTTGAACAGAACTGCAAAGAAGACAAGGATTTTGATAGAGATGGCACTGAATATGTAGACTAGTTGGAGTATTTGTATTGTCATCTTAATAATTTAAATCTTCTGGTTTAGGATGCTAAATCTTCTGAACATATGATGCCTTTTCATTTATTTGTTGTTGTTGTTAGGTGCCCTCGAATCGTATCCGACTCATAGTGACCCTCATAGGGTTTTCAATGGATGATTATTTCCTTGGGAGTGGATTGCCATGTCCTTCTCCCATTTTTGTGGTGCTAGGAATTGAACCTGGGACCTCAGAGACTGCAAAGCAATGCTCTACCAACTGAGCTCAATCCCAGCCCCTTTCATTTATTTAGGTCTTCTTAAAAAATTTCTAGGAGGTTTTGTAGTTTTTAAAAGAGAAGCTTTGCACTTCTGCCTTATTAAATTTATTCCTAATTCCAAACTATTTTTACTTAGCAATACTACTAACATCTAGTTTCTAGTTTTGATTTTCTCCCCCTCACAGTATAATCACTGTATGTGTTGGTTAGGAATTTGCAAAGAAATTAAAGCAATAGTAGCATATTTAATCCTCCTCAAAACCCACTAAGGCTGCTCTTACAGATCTGGTGTAGTAGAAAAAGCCTGAGCTTTCATGTTCAATTTTCTATTTTTTCCTCTAGCATTAATTGTATGACCTTGGGTTAGTTATTTAACTTCTGAGCCTTGGTTTTCTTGTTAGCAAAATGACAATAGCAAAACACTATGTACTTCCTATGTTGCAGGCACTATTCTAAATGTTTTACACATGCTAACTAATTTAATCCACATAACAACTCAATGAAATGGGCACTTTATTTTATCCATTTCCTTTATTTTATCCATTTCCTTTATTTTATCCAATTTCACAGATTAGGAAACAGAAATTCTAACTGATTTGTGCAAACACATAGTAAGTGCTAGAACCATAAATCAGACTGAAGAGGTTTGACTTCTGAGGTCACGCTGCTAACCACAACAGTGCATTAATTCTTTTTTCATAATTAGCAAGAAAAATTAAATGAGAAAAATGCATAATGTGCCTGGCACAAGGTAGCCACAGGTAAACGATGTTCTTTATTAGATAAAAATTTCCCTCATTTCGGTAGAAAACTATTGACCTGGGTGGGTGCTGCGGAACATGCCTGTAATCCCACTGACTCTGGTGGCTGAGGCAGGAAGATCATGAGATTGAAGCCAGAGGCAGCCTGCACAACACAGCAAAATCCTATCTCAAGGTTAAAAATAAAATTCAAGCTGGGGTTGCAGCTCAGATGTAGAGCATTGTCCAGCATATGCAAGGCCCTTGACTCAAGCCCCCAGTAGTACAAACAACAACAACAACAACAACAACAACAACAACAAAACGAAAAAAAAAACCTATCAATCTTTTCACTAAATAAAAATTTTTACATGAGTATATTATTTTTATTTATATTAATAACATAGGAGTTCCTGTATGTTCCATCTGGTGAATTCCACTGTATAGTTGCCTTTTTTGTTGGTGAAAAAATGTACTTACAACAAAAAGGTCATTGGTCTAATAAAATTCTATCATGTGATCTCTAGCACAGTTTCTGTTACCGAGGCCATATTTTCCAAATACAGAGCCTTCTTTGTTTCCAACTTCTGCATTCCAGTCACCATTAATTGTCAGTACATCCTGATTGCATGTTCCATCTATCTATTTCAGATTGCAGAAGCTGATAAAAATCTTCCCTATCTTCATTTGTAGTCTTAGTGGTGGGCATGTAAATTTGAATAATAGTCATATTAACTGGCCATCCTATAGGTGCATGGCTATTATTCTATCACTGACAGCATTATACTTCAGGACAGATTTTGAGATGTCTTTTTTGATGATGAATGCAATCCTACTTCTCTTTGTCATTCTTAGCATAGTAGACCATATGATTATCTGATTCAAAATGTCCCATGCCAGTCCATTTTAGCTCATTGATGCCTAGAACACTGATGTTTATGTGTCCATTTCCATTTTGATGATTTCTAATTTTTATAGATATATACTATATGGATGTTTACAGTTGTTCCTCATTTTTAGTTATGCCACATCAGCAAATGGAAGTCCTTGGGGCTTTACTCCATTTCCACATTAAGGTAGACTCTACTTTGAGGAGGTAACTCTTCCCCAGTAGTCTTTTGAATGCCTTCCAATCTGGGGGGGGGGGCTCATTTTCTGGCAGTATATCTGACATGGCTTCTCTGCTATTCATAGAGTTTTTAATCGCTAATTGTTTTGGGAGTGGGCTGCCAGGTCCTACTGCCTACTCAGTCTGGAAGCTTAGCTGAAACCTATCCATCATGGCTGACCCTGCTGGTATCTATAATATTGGTAGCATTGCTTTCAGCATCACAGCAACATGCAAGCCCCCATGGTACAGCAAACTGACAGACGTGGTAAATTTCGCTAAAGATCATTCAAAAGGGACTGCAGCATTATAAATAGACAGAGAACCTCTGGAAAATAAACCTGGATTCAGAAGATTATGTGCAACCAGTGTCATCATTACTGATGTCAGGTGGATATTAGCCAAAAGCAGACTAGAACGAGGCTATCTATGTTTTATTGACTATGCGAAGGCATTTAACTGTGTGGATCATAACAAATTATGGATAACCCTGTGAAGAATGGAAACATCTGAGGACTTAATTGTACTCATGAAAAATCTGTACATGGACCAGGAAACAGTTGTTTGAACAGAACAAGGAAACACTGCCTGGTTGAAAGTCAAGAAGGGTGAGCATCAGGGTTGTATACTTTCAATGTTCCTCTTCAATCTCTATGCTGAGCAAATAGTCTGAGAAACTGCATTTTCTGAAGAAGAGCATGGCATCATGACTGGAGGAAGGCTCATTAACAACATGCATTATTCAGATGATGCAACTCTGTTTGCTGAAAGTGAGGAGGATTTGAAATATTTACTGATGAAAATCAAAGAAGACAGCCTTCAGTATGGATTGTGTGTTAACATCAACAAAACAAGATCCTTACAAATGGGTCAATACACAACTTCATGATATGAGAAAAGGCTGAGGTTATCCAAGATTTTGTTTGACTTGGTTCTACAATTAACACCCATGTAATCAGCAGTCAAAAAATCAAAAGATGCATTGCATTGAGAAAAACTGTTGCAAAAGACCTCTTTAAAGTGTTGAAAAGTAAAGATGTCACATAGAAGACAAAGGTGTGCCTGACTCATGCCATGGTATTTTCAGTCACATCATATGGTTGTGAAAGGTGGACATTGAATAAGGGAGACAGAAGAAGAATGGATGCTTTGAATTATGGTGCTAGAGATGGATACTGAATATACCATGGACTGCCAAAACAACCAACAGATCTGTCCTAGAAGAAGTGCAACCAGAGTCCTACTTGGAAGCAAGGATGGCTAGACTGGGTCTTACATATTTTGGACATGTTGTCAGGAGGGACCAATCCCCAGAGAAGGACATCATGTTTGGCAGAGTTGCAGGTCAACAAAGAAAAGGAAAAACCTAAAATAGATTGACACGATGTCTGCTACAATGGTCTTAAATATAAGTAAGATCATGTGCTTGGCACAGAATCTGGAGTATTCATTCTGTTGTACATAGGATTGCTATGAGTTTTACCCACTTGATGGCACCTAACAACAACAAATACAGGAGTAGGAGAAACTAGAAAAATTTAAGATCAAGTTCCCAAACCTGCAGAGCCCCTCCCAAATCTATGTGCCTATTTTATAAACTTGTCATCTTTTTAGAGCAAATTTCCTTCAAATTGTATAAGCTTTCATGAAACTAGATCTGGTTCTAAAAGTATATTATCAAGAGGTTTAGAGGATAATCCAGAAATTTTTAGTTTGAAAGAGTTCAGGGAGTGTCCTCTGTATCTAAGACAAAGAAATAGTTGGAGGAGGAAGACGAGGAAGAAGAGCAAGAGATTTGAAGAAAGAAGTTCAATTTTAGGTATGGTCAGTTACAGGTGTGAGAGGAAAAGTCTAGGAGATGTTCTATTGGAGAGGTATTGGGACAAAGACACAAGTAGTAGAACCACTAGCATGGATGATCATGAAAAACATAAAGGTTTCTGTCACTTCAGGAAAGGATGCAGTATTAGGCAGTAGTTCTCAGCCAGAGGCATAACAACCAGGAAATGCCTTGGGATGCTCCTGGCACCTAGTTGGTAAGGCCAGGCATATGGATGAGCATCTCCTAAGGAATAGAATGGTTCCCATGACAAAGCATCACCTGGTCCAAAATGTCAATAGTGCTGAAGTTGAGAAAGCTTATGTTAGATTAGACCAAGGAGAATTGAAGGAAACAGGATGAGAAAGAAAGGATGAGAAGAATCAATATTTCTGTAGGCATAAATAGTCAAAATGTATTCTGAAAGGACCATGCAGAAATGCAGGAAGTATAAAATACCTCTTCCTATTTCCATTTTTTTATGTTATACCAAAAAGGCTATCACACTGTCCTGTCAGTGATACACACCATCTTCCCTCTGCAACTGCCTTGTCAGGGTGATGACTCTCAGATGAAGTAACACAAGTTAATTATGTCCAGGATAATAAGGGTGTGAATAGCATCCAGATGTTCAACATCTGCTAATCCTAAATTGAATAACTCTTCAAGTTAATGCCTTTTCGTGGGCCCTGGAAGACTTGCTGACATATAGAGTCCCAAATGTGCATTCGGCAATTTTTGTTTTGCGTCCAGTGTTAGGTTGTGTCTGGATTGTATCCTTCCATGACACTTATGGTTTATATTAGTTGTTTAGTTAAGCAGAAACTGAAAATAAATTGTTGGTGAGCCAGTTTTCACAGATAACAGCAATGACTGTCCATGTGAGTGTTGTGAATGGGTAAATTCTGGAGGAAAAATGATGTAATTGCAAACAAACAAAAAACTTTCATTCAAACAGACGTTTTGGGCTAGAGGTGTAGCTTAGTGATAAAGTGTTTGTCTAGCATGCTCAAAGCCATCACTTCTATTCCCAGCATCATAGGGAAAAAAAAAAAGAAAAGAAGAGAAAGAACAAAAAAGAACAGAAAAAAGCCCTTTTTGTTTATCCTTGGACACTTTCTTGAAACCTCATCCTGCCATCTGCATTAATCCCAACAACACACTTGTGAAGTAAGAGAAGGGAAAGTAGAGAGGTGGGGAAGGAATGGAAGGAATCCTTACACTTTCTATACATATTCTTCAGAATCATGCCTTACACTCCCAACAACCCCCTTTTCTCCAATCACTCATATTGGTTTATCCATATGTGACTCATATTATCTTTCTTCTAACTATGTATGATATTGGATATTCTCAAACATTTCTGATTCTCATTGTATGAGGATATCTAGTCGCTTTCATTCGGTTTGGTTTTTGTTTGCTCCCTTCATTATATATTTGTTTTGTACATTTGTTTTGTTTTCTGGTCAGCATCCATAATCCATTACCCCATTTTATGATAATCTGATAACATCAACTCTTTGACTACACTTTTTGTTTGTTTGTTTGTTTGTTTGTTTGGGACAGGGTCTCACTTTGTAGCCCAGGCTAGCCTGGAACTTTTTGCTGGTGATGGTGGTGCATGCCAGTAATCAACAAGCTGATGAGAGTGAGAGAGGAGGACAGCCATGCCATTGTGGTATTCGATCCCATCAGATCTTGGAAGCTAAGCAGGGTCAGGCCTGTTTAGTACTTGGATGGGAGACTGCCTGGGAACACCAGGTGTTGCAGGCTTGGAGGCATGACCTTGCAGCCCACTGCCAAAAAAACAATCAGCCATTGAAAACCCTATGAATGGCAGAGAAGCACTGACATGGTCCCAGGCATGGCACAGTGTTGGGTAGAGTTTCATCTGTCCTACATTGGGTTGCTATGACTCAGACCTGACTCCATAGCACCTAACAATAACAACAAAATTACAGATGTGGGCCACCATGCCCAACTCTTGATTGTCCTTTGAGGAGTCACCAACTCAGTCCATATGGGTTTTATTCAAATCATAAATGTGCACAATATAGCATCTATAGTCAGCCCTCAATATCCATAGGGTTCTCATCCTTTCAATCAACTACAGATCAAAAATAGGAAAGAATGATTGCATTTGTAATCAATATGTACAGAATTTTTATTGTCATTCTTTCCTAAACAATACATTATAACAACTATTTACATAGAATTAACATTGTATTGGGTGCTATAAGTAATCTAAAAGTTATTTAAAGTATATGAGAGGATGTGCATAGGATATATGCAAATACTATGCCATTTTATAGAAGTGACTTTAGCATCCATGGATTTTTGTATCCACAATGTCCTGGAACCAACCTTCCGGACATTAAGAAACAAATGCATATACACATATATTTGAACTCAAAAACTCTCAAAATATAATTTCAGCTCTTAAGACTACAGAAGGAGATGGGTAGCTATAAAGTAGCCATTCTATAAAAGAGGCCAACAATAACAATCTACATCAAATATCATGGAAGAGAAATGGGAAAACTTCATGGATAAAGAATTATTTATCCCACCAAGCACAGTGACACACATGGGTAATCCCAGTGACTCAGGAGGCAGAAGGATCAGAAGTTTGAGGCCAGAGGCAGCCTGAATAACTTGGTGAGACCCTGTCTCAAGATAAAAAATGAAAAATGGGCTAGGGGTGCAACTCAGTGTTAGAGCACTTGCAAAGTATGTGCAAGGCCCCGGGTTCAAACTCCCTGTACCCTAAAAACAAACAACAAATAAAGAATTATTTGTCCAGACTTCAAACAGCAGAACAATGGCCATATTTACAGGTAGGCTACTATTTATATTCTATAAATAGTAAGAAATGTGGTTTGAGAAGAGGCTAGGTGGGGAAAGGAGGTTGGAACTGGGATCTACATGCAAAAAAAAAAAGCTTTAATTGCTGTGCTACAAATCAAATTTCATTGGCAATAGGGGATTGATGAAGATGGTTGTGATAGATGTAGCTTAGTTTTAGTCATATATGTGAGACAAATGATTTCTCCCCTTAATGAGTATTCACACTTTATACTTGTTGACTGTTGTTAGGGACCGCCAAGTCAGGTCCAACTCATAGCAACCATATGTACAAGAGAACAAAACACTCCCCCATTCTGTGCAAGGCACATGATCTTACTTATGTTTAAGCCCATTATGTTTAAACATAATGGGCTTAAACTGTACTCACTGTATCAATCCCTCTAGTTGAGAAACTTCTTTTTTTATTTTTATTTTTTGGTGACCTGCCACTCTCCCAAACATGATGTCCTTCTCTGGGAATTGGACCCTACTGACTACATGTCCAAAATATGTAAGACGCAGTCTAGCTATCCTTGCTTCCAAGGAGCATTCTGGTTGCACTTATAGGACAGATCTGTTGGTTATTTTGACAATCCATGGTATATTCAGTATTTGTCTCTAGCACCATAATTCAAAAGCACCCATTCTTCTTCTGTCTCCCTGATTTAATGTCCAGCTTTCACAACCATATAATGTGACTGAAAATACCATGGCACAAATTATGTGCATCTTTGCATCCTTCCATCTTCTTTTGCTGTTTCCTGCCTTGTTTAATATTTTCCCTATAGAATCCTTCACTATTGCCACTTGAGGCTTTTAATTTTTCTTCAATTCCTTAAGCTTGATAAAAACAGAGCATGTTCTTCCCTTTTGGTTTTCTATCTCCAGCTCTTTGCACATGTTATTATAATATTTGATTTTGTCTTCTTGAGCTGCCCTTTGAAATCTTCTATTTAGTTCTTTAACTTTGTCATGTCTTCCTTTTATTTTGGCTGCTCATTATTCAAGAGCAAGTATCAGATTCTCTTTTGACCTTTTCTTTTTTTCCTGTCTTTTTAATAGCCTTTTGCTTTCCTTGTGAATGATGTCTTTGATGTCATGCCACAACTTGTCTGGTCTTCAATCATTAGTGTCTAACACATCAAACCTGTCTTGAGATGATCTCTGAACTCAGGTGGGATACACTCAAGGTCATACCTTGGCTCTTATACTGTTGATCTAACTTTCTTCAGTTTCAGTTTGAACCTGCATATGAGCAGTTGACAGTCTGATCCACAATTGGCTCCTGGTCTTGTCCTGACTTTTGGAATTGAGCTTTTCCATTGTCTTTTTCCACAAATGTAGTCAATTTTGTTCCTGTGTGTTCCATCCTTTGAAGTCCATGTGTATAGTTGCCATTTATGTTGGTGAAAAAAGGGTTTAACACAGTTGGTGGAGTGCGGCTGTGTGTTCTCTGAGGGCCTGGGTTCAATCCCTAGTCCCACAAAAATGGGAGAATGATGTGGCAAACCACTCCTGAAATAATCAGCCACTGAAAACCCTATGAGGGTCAACGGCACCTAACAACAATTTTATACTTGTTACATGCCGTCAAATCAGTGTGTGATTCATAGTAACCCTATGTACAACAGTCAAAACACTATTGTCATGCTTGTCTGCTTTTCATAGGGTTTCCAAAGGCTGATTGTTTTTTGGGAGTGGGTTGCTGGGTCCTTCTCCCAAGCCTACAGCACCTGGTGTTCCCAGGCAGTCTCCCATCCAAGTACTAATCAGACCTGACCCTGCTTTGTTTCTGAGATCTGACAGGATCAGATGCCACCATGGTACGGCTGCAGGGAAATTTTATACTTAGGGACAATGAAGTGGTAAAAATGGAATTTTTAGAATTTAATAAAAAATTATTTGAAATATAATTATATGAAAATACCATTATGAAATCCATTATAATGTACGCTAAAATAAAATTAAAATATTTGAATTAACATAAAATAAATACATGTTATATAACAAAAGGCCATGTTTGAAGTAAATAGCTATTGCAACTATTATCATAAGTACATAGTATTGTTTGTAAGTTTAAGCATTCTGTGTGCTCTAAAACAGCAATTGAAAAACTTATTCTGTAAAGGTTAGAGAGTAAATACTTTAGGCTTTCTGGGCCATAATGGTCTCCCTTATAACTACTCAGTTCTCCTTTATATCAAGAAAGTAGCTGTAGACAATGTATAAATAACTGGATGTGACTTTGTTCCAATAAAACTTCATTGACAAAAATAGGCTAGATTTGGCCAACTGGCCATAATTTTCTGACCCCCGATCTAGAACCATGTAGCCAAATTTCCATGTGCAAAAATCACTGGAGATTGGTTAAAATGAAGTTTCTGCTCCCGTGGGTCTGAGACGAACTGCTGCATTTCTTTTTTTTAATTTTTATTTGTTTTGTGGTACTGGGGTTTGAACACAGGGCCTCATGCTTGCATGCTCTGCAACTGCTGGACCACTGAGCTGCGCCCCCAGCCCATTTTTTTTACTGCATTTCTTTCTCTCTCTTAGGTGAGGACGATGCTCACTCACCTTGAACCACAGCTTGAGTCACAAGGGGAATTATAGTGAACTCCCCAATTAAAATGTTATTTCTACATTTGAACTATGGTCTATCTTCTGCCACTTATCCCTAGAAATTTATACCACATACAAAGGGAAGATACATTAAGTCTGGTTTTCCTAAACTTGCCTGGCTTCAAGAATTACTTGAAACACTTGCTGTCTTTTACAGATTCTCAAGCCTTTCACACTGGAGATCCTAATTCATAGAGAGTCCTGGGATGGGCCCCAGAGGGTCCTTGTGGTCAAGTCAGTTTGGGAAGCCTTGGCCCAACCATTGCAAAGTCATTCTCTGCTTCCTGCAATTTCCCATTACACTGAGGAGGGGCTAATATTCAATCCTGCTATTAATTAGGCACAGTGCAAGGAACTGGCCACAGAAGGACATACAAGATGCTGTCTCTGACCTACATGATCTTTGATCCCAAGGCGTAAGGGCTACAGGCATTAATTTCCTTCAAAGAACTCAAAGGACCATACCCTTAAGCATGTACTATTTATAGAATTATAGTCACTCAGCCTGCTCCCCAGTGAATGGCACTTTACTTTCTTCTTCAATTAAAGCCAATCTAGAAAGAATTGGAAGTGATATTTATACTCCCCTAAGGAAAATGTGGAGTAAACACACCTAGCATTTTCACCTTAAGGAAAACACTTAAATAATATGAACCAGGAATTATGGTACACACTGGGTACTTTGGGCAAGAGACTCTGTGACCCATGTCCAGAGAAAAAACTTTCCTTAGAGAGTGCCACATTCAGGCAAAGGCTGCCTAGTCAAAAATCAGCACTGAAAAAAAAAATACAGGGGTTTTCCTTAAGACAAGTCTTTCCAAGCAAAGTATTAGGGCTTTGCAGGAAATAAATGGATTTATTTACATTATCTGAGAAGAATTTTTTTAAATAAAACAGAAAGAAGAAAAAATCATTAACTATAGTAACATCAAAAAATATAAGGTCACATAAAGAGTAAGAGAAGCACACTGTTGTTGAGGCAGCTCAAAGCTGTTTATCCTAGAATATTCTAAATTTCTCACAGAAACCTGTGGTCCTGGGCTTTTACTTGTGAGGTTTTATGATGCTTCTTTGGAGGGCAGGTCTCTGGACCTCTATACCTCTATTTATTTATTTATTTATTTACTATAAATTAGAGCGCAAATATCCACGACTACCCCCAGAAGACTTTCTCAAACATTTAATTCATGTGACAATTGCCCAAAGACTCACCACTGTCTACTTAATAAAATTTCAACTCCACAGTAGGCAGTGCAAGCTCCTCCCAGGCCTCATTCTTCCCAATTTATCTATCCTTTCCTTTGGTCAATCTGCCACCGCCCCGCATGCGTACCTGGATGTAAAACAACTTCTTTGAACTCACTGGAGAACACCATACTTGATAATTCCTCAACAGTTGCAGGCATTCTTCCTGCTAGAAAACCTGTTCCCTAGCTGGGCATGGTGGTACATGCCTGTAATCCCAATGACTTGGGAGGTGGATGCAGGAAGATCATAGGTTCAAGGCCAGAGACAGCCTGTGTTACTTAGTCAGACCCTGTCTCAAAATAAAAAGTCAAAAATGGGCTGGGAATGCAGCTCAGTGGAAGAGGATTTGCTAAAAGCATATCTGAGACCTTGGGTTCAACCCCCATGTACAAGAAAGAAAGAAAGAAAGAGAGAAAGAAAAGAAAGAGAGAGAGAGAAAACCTGATCCCTGCTCCTACCCATACCTTCTGTCCCATTATCTGCCCAGAAGACTCCAACTAATGCTTCAAAATCAGCACAAGCACAATTTCTCTGTGAAGCCATCTCAGACTCAGGCTTGTGGTTCCTGTGCTTTGCCAGACTTCATTGCTACCCCCACCAGTGGGTTATGATTTCCTGTCATTTCTCTTAATTATTTGCTTTAAATCTATCTCCAAACAAAACTAAAACCTCCTGGAAGATAAGCCAGAGGCCAGTTCATCTTTCTATGTCCAGTGCTACTCCCAGAGCTGTTGTTAGGTGCCATCAATTTGGGTCTGGCTCATAGCAACCCTATGTACCACAAAATGAAACACGACTGGACACTGTGCCCTGCCTGGAACTATGTCAGTGCTTCTCGGCTATTCATAGGGTTTTCAATGGCAGATTGTTTCAGGATTGTTTCAGCAGTTGGTTGCCAGGTCCTTCACCTGTTTTTGCTGTACTGGAGATTGAACCCAGGACCTCAGAGAGTGCAGAGCAGCACATAATTGCAAAACACAGGCTTGATTGATGTCTGAAAATATTGAAGGCAGTGCAAGAATGAGTGGATCAGGAGGATGAATCTATCTACACAGAAATACCTATAGAGCTGACCCTCACTCATTGGATGATGAACAGTTAAGCTATTACTATAGTTATTTAACTCCCCTACTTAGGATCAGGTCTGGTTTCTAGGCTTTTCATCCATTAAATCCATGCCTGTACCTAGAAACTGGCATCACATAAAAATAGGTTTCCAATACCCTCTGATCAGACATAATCATAGTTCTGAGTCACTTGTCCCAATCTACTCTATATCCTCAACCCCATGTGTTTCTTAACCTTCTGACTTAGAACCTCATTAGATAATCTCCTGTTTACAACTTTACCATACTCTGTGGGCCTGATCTTCATCTTGCTTCCTGACTATGACTTGAGTTCTCCTTGACTATAACTTGAATTTTTGCTCTGAATTTATGGTTCCCTGTGAGTACAAATAGCAGAGAAGCACTGACATAGTGCCGAGCATGGCACAGTGTTGGGGAATGTTTTTTTTTCTGTCGTACATAGGGCTGGGTGGATATGAGTCAAACCTCACTCAATGGCACCCAAAAACAACAATAACATGAGTAGATAACATTTAATTTCCAGCCCACCTGAGAGCCCCTTTCATCAGGGCTCTTGCTGAACTTACCCCATCATTGTGAGCGGGATGCAAGCACAGATGCAAGCAAATATTAGGGTGAAAAAGGAAATGAATCTATATAACACATCAATTGGTACATATCATTCCTTTTCTTCTTCTTCTTCTTTTTTCTTTCACTACTGGGGGTTGAACCCAGGGCCTTACACATTGTAGGCAAGTGCTCTACCACTGAGCTGCCCTCCCAGCCCCTTTTTTATTTTTTATTTTGAGACATGTTCTTACTAAGTGGTGCAGGATGCCTCTGGCTTCCAACTCTCAATCCTCCTGCCTCAGCTTCTTGAGTTGCCAGAATTACAGGCATGTGCCATGGCTCCCAGCATATTGTTCCACTTCTAGTTGTTGTTGTTGTTGTTAGGTGCCATCGAGTAGGTATCCGACTCATAGCGACACTCTGTACAACAGGGGAAACACTATTGTCAGTGCTTCTTTGCTGTACATAGGGTTTTCAATGGCAGATTGATTTTGGGGAGGGGGTTGCCAGGTCCTTCTCCCAAGCCTACAGCTTCTGGTATTCCCAGGCGGTCTCCCATCCAGGTACTAACCAGGCCCGACCCTGCTTAGCTTCCGAGATCTGACGGGATCGGATGCCACAGGGCTATGGCTGCAGGCATTTCCACTTCTAGAGACATTTGTATTTAGCTTGAAAAATAATTTTACCTTTAATATTCAGGTCTTTTGGAGAAAAAATGCATAAAGTAAAAAACTGTAGGGATGTGTGATAAATGGAAATAGTGAAGTAAAACCGACTTGGTGCAATTATCTATACTGTCATATTTATTGTAGAGTAGTTTTGACCAGATGCTGATTGTACCTAGAATGTCCGATGAGTGTCCTATTACAGAGAAGGCGGAAGGAAAGAACTTAACAAGAAACTACCAGAGCAGTAAGACAGGAAGAATCTAGGCTCCAATCCTGTGAAACTATATCACCTACTATGTCCTTGCATTTCACTAGTACATAAGGGAGAAATAAACTTCTGTATTGTTAAAAAGAGAAAGAAGGAGAAAGTGTCAACCTCAAGGAGCTAAGGTTTTGTAAATCATGACAGAGGAGAAACAAGAGAGATCTGGTGATCAACAGTAAAATTCAGGCGAGTCAGGAAGATAGGAGTTTAGACCTCAGATCTGCTCTTTGTAAGACAATGAGACCTTAGAGATGTTACTTAGCTCTACTAGTTGCCACTTTCATTATCTATAAAATAAGAATAGATACATCTAACTTTCCTTGTTAACTTTCCTGTTGAGTCAGGTCTGACCCTTGAAACCAGGGTCAGACCTGACTCAACAGCACTTAGCAACAACAACATCAGGGGCTTAGTGTATTTTGTTCACTATAGTATCCCCAATTTCTGAAATGGTGTCTGATGTAACAAATACTTGTTGAAATAGTACCTTATCTATAAAAGAGTATGTGTATGTGTGTGGGCATATATGAGAGAGATAGATATCAGAGTCTCCTTATATAGTCAAGATATACTGGTGTTTGTTTGCCATTGACTTATCTGTCCATCAAACCTTTCTCACAGTTCAGGATGCTGCATTCCTCTTAAGTATAGTTAAACTAGGCTTAAGCCATCAGTTGTCAACATAAAGCCTGTTGACGTACTAGACCAGTGGCTCTCAAGTGTTCACATACTTTGGTCATCTGGAGATCTTACTAGCACACAGAGTGCTGGGTCCCATCTCAAATCTGTCAGTGGCCTGAGAATATGCATTTGTATCAAGTGATGCTGATAATGATGTCCAGGGGACCACATTGTGGGAACCACTACATTAGACCATTCTTTCAGCGCCTTCCAGGGGGCACCTTGCTCATTGCGTAGTCTGACTTAGAGTTTGAGAGACCCAAGGGAAGGCGCAGGTTTGTTTCATTTAAGCTACCACAAAGCTCAATACATTCCTACTTGTTAGAGATTTTACAAGGTCACCAGTCAACATGGGATTTACTCACTACATTCAGCTAATCCTGATGAAGAGTTCAGGCCTATTTAAGAGTTCTCTTTCCAGTCAGTACTACCACCATATTCTTAAAATAAACCATATCTTTCTTTAATTGGCATGTCTAAGTGGAAGCAGGGAAACAGGATATGAAGACCAGAGGAACAACAGAGAAAATCTCAGAAAACATGAGGAAAATTAAAAAGGGCAATCACTTTGGGGGGACAGACTCTTTTAGGCATGATAACTTTGGAGGAATCAAACTGATTTCCTTTGAAGAAAGGAAAAAATCTCAGGACAAATAATTAGGTCTCTATTCTACAGGAAAAAGTAGTTCACTGTCGTTAGGGGTCGGCAGCTACTATTGCTCTTAAACAAAACCAGCTGCCAGTTATACTGATTTCATTGGGTGATCTGGGGACAAATCAGATGTGAGAGACAGACAGTGTTCCCATAATGAGTCTCTGCCATTACTGTCTATGGGAGCCATTTAGGGGGTGGTGGACATATAGGGTGCTATTCCAGAAAATGAAACATCTCATTATCTACCCTACCCTCTTATCCACCCCAAACACCTTCAACAAAGTTGGCCATATTTTAATATAGAGTCCTTTTCTAGGTTATATTTCACTGGGATCAGTAGTTTTCATCAACAAATGCTGCTTGTGATTCCATGAATAGAAATTCTCTTGTAGCAAAAGATTAACAAAGCTAATTACTAGAGAATAAAAAATTAATTTACTAGCAGACTTAAATGACTAGCTAATGTACCAGTGAGTTGAATCTCTCTAGCTGGGGAGATTTTTATTTCTATTGGTTGCAATAAACTTGGGAAGTTTTCAAAAGATTATTGTAATTCCCAAAAAGTCCCTTGAGCCTTTAGTATTTTGACATTCTGGTGGACTTGTACATCACTTTGTACACCAAAGGTTTGAAATTGCAGTTCTTTACTAAAATTCTTAAGTAAAAAGTATAAGATATATACAGATATATTTTTAAGCTATAGATACAGAAACAATATACTATATTGATATAGATTCTATACTGATGTTTTTATAGCCTACAGATGAAATTCTCAACAATATGATCTTTGGGCCAAACTTGAAACTTACAAGCCCTTTCAAGACTTATCTATAATCTCTCACTTTTTGAAAGCATGTCTCACCCTGAGAGCTCTGTAAATAAGTATTATTACCTCTTTAAGTAGGTGGATAAAGCAATTAAAATTGTGTAACAGTCCCCTCAGAATAACAGATAGAATTCTCTCTTAGTTTGTATCATAGGACAAGTTCTTAGAAGCTCTAACCAAAATCTGGAAGACATACTAGGGCTAAGTTTATCTCTATCCATTTACATTTCTCACCAAAATATTCTTTTGAGATGTTTATTTATGTTCTTTAATATAACCATATCACTTTCTTTTGGGCGATTACAGACTTGCCTTTGTAGAAGGTGCATTTGTGGGAATGGATCCTTCCTCAGTTCCAGTAGCAGATGTGTCATCAGAAGACGGAGCGCATTCCTTTATAGCCTCTCACTCCAACACCTCACACTGAGCTGTTGATGTTATAAGTAGGAAATGACAAAAACCAACAGCCTTAGTTAACTGCTTGGTAAGAACTATCTCTAGTTTAAACTGCATTTTTAAAATCAGAGACATTTTGAAAAACCTGAGAGCAGGCTTAGATCAGCAAGGTGACATCCCCAGAAGTGCTGTCAGAATTATGCAATCTGAAAGTCTCACCAAACTGTCCATCCTAGGTGACACAGAGTCTAAGATATGCCACTAATACACTCTAAAATCCCCTCTCGGAGCCGGGTTCCTGGTGAGCCCAGCAACTTGGGAGGCAGAGGCAGAAGGATCATGAGTTCAAGGGCAGACGCGGTCTGTGTAACTTGATGAAACCTTCTTTCAAAATAAAAAATAAAAAAGGGGATAGAAGAGCAGCTCAGTGGTATAGCGCTTGCAAAGTATGCACAAGGCCCTGGCTTCAGCTCCCCGGTAACAATAAAAAAATCTGATTTGGGCTGGGGAAAAAAATAAAAATATAGGCTCTAAACACAAACACAATTCTCTGTTATACACATACACAAGATCTTTTGCAATATTAAGCAAAACACAGGGACATTTAGTCAACACTGTAAAGCCCCACATCTCAGCAGCATTAACACTGAAGTGGTGTCTAAGGGCCTATTCAAAGCAACTCTGGAAAATGCTTCTTGTGCAAAAAAGCAACTCTCAAAGCCAGCTAGCAGAGCTCTACCATTTCGTTGGTGGTGGTTTTGTACTCATTTTAGCAATAGATAAAAGACAAATTGCAGACTGAATACTTCTACAACTCATTTTTTCCTATGTACTTGAAGAACCTAACTAGTTTTAAACAAATAAAAATTCCAATGTGTATATATGTGCGTGTATGTGTGCACACGTGTGTTTTACCCAGTAGATGCATAAATGGTCACAGCCTTTTTATTGCACATTTAGAAGCCATATGGTAATGCTGGGTCCCTACATTGTGGCACCACACTGCAGAGCCCTTATTGCTTGCGTACATCCTATTCCACAGCAGTGTGAGGCTGGTCCAGAGAACTTGAAAGCTTCTTTCTGTACCCCTAGGTGGGAAGGACTCTCTGGTGTGGCTTATTCTCATGTAATGTAAAAGACTCTGGAAATGCAGGTTTAGTGAATAGTAAAGGGATAGAGTTCAGAAGTAGCTTTTGTCTATATGCCATAGAATCTTCATGAAGCCAATCAAATTTTGAGAATACCCTTTACTTTGGGGTTCTCCTGTATCTTTAAAGAATTCCCAGGCTAAACACAAGACTTCTATAGTGTTTATAGATGGGAGACTTTTCAATGAGAATTAAAATTCATGGTAACCAGAGAGGATTGGGTAGCATCAGAGGCTTTAGAAGCAGAAATCAGAAGCAAAATACGTTTGGAAGTTTAATAAACAAATGATCTGGACAAAAAGGACACACTAAATATTATTTTTATTTAATAATATTTAGCATAAATGAGTCAATGGAGCAGATAAAAGACACAAAGCCATGAGAATTATGGCTAGATTTCAGTGTCTAGCCTCTGGAGATGACAAAGGATAAATTTCCTAGGCTGTGAGTCTATCAGCCATAGTGAGTGAAATTGATTAGAACATGCCAAATTCTCTTCTAGCTCTCAGATGCAATAATTATAATTCAAATTTATTATTCTGTTGCCATTCTTTCAGGGCAACAACATTGATTTCTATAAGAGCCATAAATAAAGCAGTAGAAAACATGTTATATTTCATTTTTCTTTACTTCTTTACATTATGATAGAATCATGGCTCTACATAAACTTACAAGATCTTCTGTTTATCATCTGCACAGCCAACAAGCCAATTCCTACAGAATCTACTATTTTGCTTCTTCTACTGCACTGGGTCACTGTCACTATAAAATATTGCAACAGAATCATGTCATAAGAGGAAATGCAGTGACAAGTTGAAAATGTTCTTAGTCTAATTCAGGCCAGATATCTATTATTTGGGTCACTCTAACCATATAAGCTGTTGGTCTATAATCTCCCAAATTGAGTGTATCATTGCACCATCCTAACACTTAAATCATCACTGAGAACCTGATCTTTGAATCTGAACATGAGCTGTCTAAGTTGGTAGAGTGCTGCGCTGCAGTCTCTGAGGTCCCAAGTTCAATTCCCAGCACCGCAAAAATGGGAAAAGGACCTGGCAATCCACTCCCAAGGCAATCCTGAAACAGTCTGCCATTGAAAACCCTATGAGGGTCGCTATGAGTCGGATACCGACTCAACGGCACCTAACAACAACAACAACAACACAGCATTAGTAATGAGCAAAATGAGTCAGACTCCCAAGCCTCACCGGCTGCTTATCATGATCAACTACATGCTCTATTGTTGGTAGGTGGTGTCAATAGTGACCCTCAAAGGGTTTTCAATGGTTGATTGTTTCAGGATTGCTTTGGGAGTGGATTGCCATGTCCTCCTGTTTTTTGGCGGTGCTGGGGATCAAATCTGGGTCCTCAGAGAGTGTAGAGAAGCACTCTACCAACTGAGCTAAACCCCACCGCTAGTATGTAGTTTAAGTAGTTCTTTCAGATGAAAGTTGGTAGGAAAACAAATAATGACTTTTGAGTGGTACAATCATTATATAGTTAAATGCACACATGTAGTGTGTATTCATTAACCAAATAAACATTAAATGCCTACAATATTCATAGCATACCTGACTCCACTAAAATGTTATATTTTCCCTCAATTTCTACAAATATCAAGCTTTCATGGATTCACAGTGAAAGGAAATATTTTATATCATTTAATCAGCTAGCTATGAATCTAAATTTCAGGCAAAGTCCTTCTGACAATCTGAGATTTTATTACTCTCCTGATAGATATAAAGTGGGCTTTTCCTGTGAAGTATACCTCAACCTCCTGAGACTATGGTATAACTTACACGTAAAGGAGTATATTCAATTGTTTAGAAACATGAACACATGATATTGAAAACTATGCTTGTGCACACACACATAGCCCTCTCCACACACACACTACACAACAGTCAACAGCATGTTGAGGAACATGTTCAGATTCTCTCCATTTTAATTCTGATCTGCAGGTAATCAAAGCACACACTTCCTTCTTGGCAGCAGCATGCCCCAGATGTGCAGCCCCTGGAAGGAATTACTCCAACAGCATCATCTGGCTATCACCTTCCCTTGTCTGGTTTCCCCAGCAGATTCCAGTGTGGGAATGCTATGGATTGTGCCAGTTTTAGCTTTCACACAATTCTCTTGTAAATGTGAGAAATTGGTGTATTTTATATACTTCTAAAGTGAGAGGGAACAAATCATAGGTTCAATGAATTTTCACTTTGAAATAATTGAGAAAAGAAAAAAGGTTTTCCATGCTCTCATGTGAGGTAGTATGTTCTATTCATAAATCAAGGATCAGGCTAAACACTTATAGACAGATGCATGAGCTGCTCTGTCCTGAAGCTGAATTTTTAATAATTCTGCTATACATTGAGATCATACATGTTTGTGGGTAAAAACCCAACTATGGACTTCTTTAGACAAAGGGCTATTGTTTGTGGTTTTGACACAGAGTCTCTTGGGCTTCTGTGGTTCTAGGGAGAAATGGTAATTCAATCAGTCCAACTATACACACAAAATAGGAAATGATTCCGGCAAATTTCTCAGTTTTAAACATATTCAACCCCTATTTGAAACAATTTTGCCCAATTTTCATGGAGGCTGAACTTTAATGGCTTCTATCACTTAGATATAAAGACAAAGCACTGGTTTTCTCTAGTAGTTTCCATATTAAAGGAGGCAATTCCCATCCCCTCTTAACAAATCAACTACCCTACATCTTCATGGTTGCCACAGCTAATGTCAATAATTTGCTCCAAACATCTTTGAAAGTTCTTTGAAACAAGAAAGTAAAGGAAAGGCAAAAGAGGAATATTTCAGAATAAATTGCCACACTAACCAAATGCCACTTACTTGTAGGAACATTGATATTCCCGTGTACCTACAGGAAATTTCTCCTACATCTTTTCATGTTTACCTAGGTATAAAGTTGTTGCATGAAACAGTGCTAAAAATATTGCTAAAGACAGAATATATTCTAACTTTCCAAATTCTTCACCATTGAAATGGATGGTGATATTTACTCAACACTGAAGTATATAGTATGGTGGGCTAGACCCCATGGCATGATATATCCCAGCTTTTCTAGTTTTGTCTTCACAGTTTTGTGATTTGAATAAGAAACTAACTATTCTAACAGTGGAAATGACACAGATATGATCAAATGGTTTATCCCTGCCAATAGTGACTTCTGGGGTCTCAAGAAGTGGAGCATTTAATTTCTCTGTGCCTCAGTATTCTCATCTGTTAAAGAGATTAGTAGCTTCTCAATATTTTTAGCACAATAATTCATTTATGTAACAGAAACTCTGATATATAAAGCATATGAAAGTAATTCAGATATTATTGTACATTTTCATAAGTTCAGATTCATCATATATCATTTGGCCCTCCAGTAACTGCTAGGATCATCCACATGAGAGCCTCAGCCTAGTTGTAATGGAAATTTTAAGGATGCTGGTTCAGTGAAGATTTTATACAACTACTTTACCAGCCCTATGTGTCCTACTGCTGGGATTCTTATGAGAGAATAAAATCTTCAGTGTTTAAGCCAAAGTTATTTAGATTTTTTTGCATGCAGCTGAACCTAATCCTAACTAAGTAAGTTGTAACCCCTCACAAACAAACAAATATCTGAACTACTGTTCCTCTTTTCCACAAGATGTGCTGGGAAAGGAGTCCTGCACTGACAATATCAGGATGGCAGGGATTTGAGGAGTTTGTCTGCAACCTTACCTTTTCCACACTTCGTTTGTTTACCATATCACTGAAACTCTTATATATCTTTCAAAAATAAAAAACCAAAACAAAACTCACTTGTCCAGAGCTTACACATGAAAGGGTAAATATAGAATTGGGAAAAGAGAAGAAAGGAGGCCAGTATATACTAAGGAAATAAACCATGTGGCATCTGATTTAGGACAGGATCTTTGAGGTTATACACTACATCGAATACCCTATAGAATTTTCACTTCGCCTTAATTTAACAGGTAATGTTAAACAGGCAGAGATAAACAGAATATATCCCATGTTCAAAACCAATATTTAAACAAGGGAGATAGAGAAACACAGAAACAAGTAATTACCATTTCCCCAAATTGTTATCCAGTCTTTGCTCAAACATTTTCTGTGATGAGCTCACATTAATCTCTGTCTCCAAAGTGTCCCCTTCCAGGTACAGCCATATAGAATTGACTTCTGTATCTTAAACAGCCCCCCATCACTTTACTCCCTTTTGTTTATAGCACTTAGCACCTCCCAACATAGTCCATATTTTTGTTTCCCTATGTATTGACTCCATCCCTCCTATCTGTGAGTGAAAGCGACATAACAGTAAGAACTCTACATTATCAACTGCTTTAGTTCCTGTGCCTAGAATAGTACTTGGCACATAACAGGTGTTCAATAAATACTTATCTCCTAGAACAATTTTTAAAAGGTCTTGTTTTTGTTCTGTCCTTTGATTTTTGTTTTTTTGCTACTAAGCCAAAACCTATCATATTACTTAAGTGTATTTCATTTCAATTTATAGCTGGATTTATTTTGTATTGTATTTCACCTAACAATAGTGAAAGAGAGCTATTTATATCTCATGCTAGTATCTTGACAATGAGATGATATATTAAATACTAATTTCCTTTGATTAATCCTTGATAAGCATTTTGGAATCACATCAAATATCTTCCATATGACTGCTCATCAATTACTGGAAGACAGTTATCATATCCAACATTTCTGTATCCTCCCCAATATTCTTACTCAAACCAAAAATCTGCAGTTTCTGAAACCATTTCTCATAAGGCATTTATCATGTCTCTTCAACATTATTATTACTCCCTCTGTCATGTGCTAAATGGTCAAAATTCATTTTAGAATGTGGTGTTCATTCTTGAGTGAATGCACCAGGTGAATGGTGCACAGAATAATGTAGAAAAAGACTCTCTACTTCCATGTCTAGGTACCATGTTTCTATTAATGCCTCTTATGAGGTGTTTACTTCTATTTGTATATTTCCTGTTATATCCTAAATACTGTGAACATGTAGTGTTACTACCAGAATGACTGTTTAATAGTTTCAGTCTAATCCCTACCAGCTAGGCCAAAAGGAAGAAGCCTGACCCCTGAAGGGCAGAGAACAGAAGCCTAAGGGAAGCAGGAAATAAGGAGCCAGCCCAGAAAAGTCTCCTGGTGGGAAGGAGGAAACTTTTGCATACAGTGTAATCATATGCAAATTATCATGTCTTTTACAAACACATCTTTCACTAAATAACTTAGGCTGCTCGTTCAATACTGAAAAAATGTTTAAGGCTATCTCTGATAGACACTCAAACATCTGGAAAAGGAGAGGTAAAAACCAACAAGATGTTTGAGGAATTATAGGGTTGACATAGTAGCCAGTGGCAGCTGCCATACTCTTTTTCTGTCACTATGATAAGACTTCATTGAACTCCTTATATTTCTACCATATACCAGCTTTATACTCATGCGTGCATGTATGAGCGTGTATGTGTGTGTATGTGCACACACACACACACACGCACAGAGATCATGAAGAATTTTCAAAGCCCAAAGCTCTTCAAAGGAAAGAAAAAGGATTGAGATTTTTATCTCTCAGGTATACATCAGTGAAATGCATCAACTTGAAATTACGATTTACATGTGGATGTTCATCTCTCATGTTCCTTTAATCTTCATAACTTTTCTTATACCAGAAACATGTTGGTTTCCCCTGATGACAAATATAAGTGCCTGTTTCTAGCACTTCAGCTTTTATTTTGATAGTTGCAGCTGCCTAATCTCTGAGGTTCTCTTGTGTTCCATGTTTCTGGGCATCCATAAAGAGAGATAACAGAATTGTGAGCTAGTAATACTATGGTTATTGCTCTTTATACAAACCAGCACCTCAAGACAGCTCAAGCTCATACAATTCAATAAGTTAAGTGGTCAAATCCTGTTCTTCCATTGCATTCCAATTATTAGGTTAGGTTAGGTGCCATCGAGTCGGTGTCTGACCCTATGTACAACAGGTGAATCACTATTGTCAGTGCTTCTCTGCTATTCATAGGGTTTTCAATGGTGGATTGATTTTTGGGAGTGGGTTGCTGGGTCCTTCTCCCAAGCCTACAGCACCTGGTGTTCCCAGCTGGTCTCCCATCCAAGTACTCACCAGGCCCTACTCTGCTTAGCTTCCATGATCTGAAGGGATCTGACACCACAGTGCTATGGCTAGTAGAAGGAAAATAAGAGATAGAGAAAAATGACCACAGAAAAGGATGTATGAGTCTCTTTCCATAAATATACCTTGCTGCCAAAATTATATAGATTCCTATTACACTGAGCCAGAGTTGGGTTTCCAGTGGAAAAGAAATATATCATAGTGACAAACTGTATAGCAAAGTCAATGCAGTCTTTCTTCCTCCTCCTCCCCCCACTCCTCTTCTTCTTCTTCTTCTTCACAATTAAAAATCTTGCTGCTTGTCCCAGTGACTTGGGAGACTGAGGAAGGAGTATTGTGAGTTCAAGGCCAGAGGTAGCCTGCACAGTGTAGCAAGACCCTGTCTCAAAATGAAAAATATAAAAGGGGATAGGGGTGCTTCTCAGTGGTAGAGCACTTGCCTAGCATGTGTGAGGCCCTGGGTTCAGCCGACCAACACCACAGGAAAATAAAGAAAGAAAGAAAGAAAGAAAGGAAGGAAGGAAGGAAGGAAGGAAGGAAGGAAGGAAGAAAGAAAGAAAGAACGAACTTTATTGTGATAATTAGGAAATGTCTAATGCTGCTGAGGAATGGGAAAGTAAAATGAGCTTATTGCTTTGAATTAAAATATGAAAATTTATAGCACCATCTATTGGTTTCAAAATAAATATTGAATTTTTTTTCTGCTTACATTAATTATAAGGAATAGTATAAAAAGATATTTTTATTATCCTGAGTCATGTGAAGATTTTTTACTTTTCATCGATGCTATGGAAAAATTTTAAACAAAACAGGAAAGTAAAAGAGAATTGGGACTTTCATTCGTACATTACTCATACTGTTATATTCAGTATTTTTTTAAAGATTATCCTTTGAATATTACTTCTAAACTGATTAAGTGTATTGGGCTGTACTTTCTCTTGTCCAAATGGAACAGAGGGGTTAAAATACCTCCTCTCTTTAACTTCTCCCTTCATGTCTTCCTGTAAAAGGTAGACAACATGCTGGAAATCTCACACTAGTATCAACTCTCATAGGATTGGCTCTTTCAGACCCTCTTTCAGATGGGCTTTCCTTTTTATTCAGTCAGCCTTCATCACAAGGAAAGAGTGTTCACCAGAATCCTGGAAATGTGTCCTTTCCACTTTGCCTCACTCAGAATGGCCAATCTGTATCTTTATCCACAACCCAGAAGCTTCCAAGGGAATGGGGGAGGAAAGAGCCTCTCTTCCCCTTTCCCATGCATCAGGAAGCATATGGATAATACTTTATGGAAACTCCCTTTCCCACCCTTGGGAGAACTGAGTTTACAAATGGATGACATTAAGTCTATAAAACAGCTTATCAACACATTTCACTCTCTGACCATAATTACTTCCCATGGATTAATTTATAAATATAGCCCAGTACTAGAGGGTAGGCAGGTGCTCTACCACTGAGCTGCACCCCTAACCCCTTTTTTATTTTTTATTTTTATTTTTAGACAGGGTGTTGCTAAGTTGTACAAACTGCCTCTGGTCTGGCACTCATGATCTTCCTCCCTCAGCCTGCTGAGTGTGGAATTAGAAGCCTGTGCCATAGCACTGGCTAGTTTTGCATTTTTAAGACTGGAAGTGAAATAGGACATCAAAAGTGACATCCTGGCCTTAATAATTTTGGTGAACAAATGATCTCTAAAAAGAGCTCTGTCCAGAGGACCTCAGGATAGAATGGAAGGAAAAATCACCTCACTTAGACCCTACGTTAAACACAGGTTTTAAATGGCTTGTTTTCATTTAACCAAATGTTCAACTTTCCAAAATTTCAACCGTCATTAAAATATGAAGAATGTCTGAATTTGAAAGCAGAGGAAAAGAAACAAAACAGCTCAAAAATAATACTGGGCTCTCAATGGATCAATCACAAGAAATTAGATTCAGATTTTTGTAAGGGAAGGTACTGTTAAGCTAAACTATATAAAATTACATCTAGTAAATCAAAATTTGTCAAGCTATAAATTTCACATGGTTCTATCTAATATTTTATGTAAGGAAAATACTTCAACCCTATTTAGAAACAAAAAATGAAAGAGAGAGGAAAAAAGCCAAAGGTGGTAATTAGCATTTCAACTTTCTTAACCAAAACTGTCAAAGTGGTTCATCTCAGCTCTCTCCATGACCAGCCCAGTGCTAATTTCTAATCATGAGCATTTGCTATTACTTTCATGCACAAGTCTTGTGTCTGATGGTTAGTTTAAACGTTTTCATGTTTAGAATTGCCTGTGTTTAATGCAACAGAACTAAAGATGAGATCCACGATTGCATTTGGGAATTCTTTTTTTAAATTGTTATTTTGTCTTGTTTTTTAGACTTGAAGAAGGCTCAGAACAGCCACAGCCCAATCAGACATGGAAGTCTTCAAGACCCATTTCATGTCATACTTCCCCAGTACTTTAAACAGACTTCACACCATGCAGCCTTCACACCCTCCCTCACTCAGAGCAAGCCATAATAACAAGCTTCCATGCCCTGGCTAGCTTTTTGGCTCAATAGAACAGTTCTGTTGCCAAATCCTGCTTCAAGGGCTTCATGGGTTTATCCTTACATGCACCTAACTGACGTGATATATTTTGTCTCTTCCAAGCTCAGGTTCATTTTCTATGTCCTCTTGTTGCTATTTCTGGGACAAAATGTTTACATATGGATGGAAAGAAGCCCCTAATATATTTTTGCCTTTTCCTCTGAAAAAAAAAAAATCATACTGTTATACATGTGGAGAAAAGCATGTTAGTAATAAAAGAAAGAAATTTTGGGGTCAGCTGGGGCTGTTAAATACAGTGCAGCTGAAATTTAAAGAGGGAACTGCAGTGATGGGTTTTGAGAAAACTGGGTGATGTTAGTTTCAAAACCTACAGTCCATAATCTGCACGCAACTAAAACATTCCAAAAAGCTTAACTCAGACCTACAAGGTTCAGTTCTTCTAAACATAAAACAAGGAAATATGGAAGGTTTGTTCTTTCTTTCTCTTTAATAAAGTATATTAACAAAGTGCTTCAGGGAACACAAACCTTTTTATGGAGTAAGAATGAGTACTTTTAAAATGAGAAGGATGTGTGCGGATAGTGTTTATTTTTGTATACATAAATACATACACATGCAGTGATTATTAATATTTACATACAGATACACGTATGGAAATAATTGTCTCAGAAAGTGGTTTAGATCTAGAAACAATTGGCAGACAAAGAAAGGAAAACTGAGAATGGTCCAGTCTACAAAACTATCCCAAAGGACACCATTCCCAACAATGGGAAGACTGATAGCATAATAATTGTCATAAAAATAATATGGGGAGGGGAAATGGAGGATTCCTTAGTATTTTTACGGCTTTCTATGAAAGGTTTCAGGACCTAAATTCTTTTCAAACTGCCTTCTATTTATGTGTGCAAAAATAGATTGACAGCTTCAAAGGAAGGGTAGGTGGGTGTCAGAGTCTTGGCAACTAGGGATTACTGCAACTCCTGAGTGGGTGTTTGCTAGATGAAGGGAAGAAAAGACAGATAGAAAACCCTCCCTTCTGAAAAGATATCTCCAGCACAAAGATGCCACTGTCTGCTACAGAGTATGTGCAGGATTTGAGTTGATTTCTATCCTCTCCGACACTCACACACCATTGAAGATTCACATGTTTGGATACATCAGCAAAGCAAAAAAACAAAACAAAACAAAAAGACCCACACACAACACACACACAAAATGGGATTGTGCTCCTTTGTTTTGAATTTTCTGTAACCCAGATTGCGGTAATTATCTCCCTGGCTTTACAAGCCTTTTCTTTCATTCTAAAGGCAGTTTTTGGAATCACCTTACACTTAACTCAGTTTAACAAGTAAGAGTAGTCTGGCAAAATGGCACCATGTGCTTTCCACAAATATTTGTGGTATAGGCAAGCTCTCAATGTTTTTATTATGCCCTAGGTTCTTTGCTTTTAACCTAAGTAGAATAATGTAAAGAAAGGAGAAGCAAGGATTGGGGAACTGGGTGTGTATTGGATGCACTTTGCAGATTTTTCCATGCCAGAGAGAGAACGAAGAAAAAGATACATTTTAAAAATAACTAGGGGAATAAAAAGAGCATAAAAGGTTTGGAGGCATTTAGCAGAACACAGTTTACTCTGGCGTGAGCTACAGGCTAATGATAGAATAATAACATTTGGCGCTGCAGCCCCGAGAGGCTGACAATGCGCGACTGTAGCCTGTGCGCTTCACACATTTGCCGACTCTGTAGTCAGGACAAAGAATTGTAGAACAGAGGCAAAGTAAAGAAGGGAATGAAAGAGAGAATCTGCGCTCAAGTTTGCTGTAATATAAATATACATACACTGTGCTACAGATGTTCCTCATTGGCGAAAGCTGGCACATAATTATGCTATGTGCTTCATAATATTTTAATGAGCCTTTTCTCTAAATAGCAACGAAAATGAACAATAAGAAGCTCTTAGGGAGGGAAAGTTGGTGTTGTTTTTGTCCCTGGGAAAATAATTCTCATAATAGGTTATATTAGAATGGCAGAAAAAACACTGGTCTGGGTTTAATAAAATTGAATTGAATCTAAAATATGGTTTCTGAAGCTAGATTGTTCCCCCCTTCAACTTTAACAGTTCATTCAGGCTAAAGGAATATATATATATATATATATATATATATATATATATATATATGGAGAGAGAGAGAGAGAGAGAGTTACAGCGTAATTCTGGTTGTTTCTCTCCTTCTCCCCCTTTCTCTCTCCCTCTCTCTTTTTAAGAGAAAAAAAATCCTTAAGTGGAACTGTTGCAACAATGCTGTTAATATATTGTGCCAATTAAAGTCTTGAAATAAATAACAAACCACTTAATATGTGTTGTAAATGTCGTGCTGATTTAAGCATTGTTATGCATAGATTATATCTCTTTAGGGGATGGATGGATGGATCCTCAATGGAGGTTGTCTGTGTGTGTGTTTGTGTGCATGTTCCTGATTGTTCCTTTTTGTCTTTTGCTATAGGGTAAACTCCAAAATGAAGACTAAAGAGTCAAAGGCAGTCTTTACCATTATGACTCTTGCAAAGAAGGTAATTATTTTTGACCATGTTTATTATGTCACTTAAAAAAACAAACAGAAAGCTCTGCAGCAAAATTACAGTATGCATCTTGTTTGCAACATAACTCATTGAATGGGTTCTTTGCAGAATCATTGTTTTATTTTGAGGTGTACTGAATTGAGACAATTTCATATGTGAACTTGTAAGTGAAATTATAACGATGATAATAGAAATACCAACCACTAGATGCTATATAGGGAAGAGCAAATACAAAATAATGTATATTCAGGTATGGAAGATACATACTGTTCTCCTAATTTGTGGCTGAGAGATGATTGGTTACTATTCAGAATTTCTATTTCTCATATAAACTCTATCAGTCACTGAGTTTGATGTTTTTATTACTCAGAGAATATCCCTCAACCACCTCCCCTTTATGTAAATTCAATTGTGGCATAGCCTAGATTAAATGTGGAGGTAAATTCTCTTTACAGGGAGCCCATCAGATCACCAGGCTTAAATGCTTCAAATTCATTTTCACCCATTACATTTTAATATGAGGAAGTGACAAATTTAAAAAGTGGACCCCAGGGATATAATTGTATAAAATAACTCCTAGAAAAGTTTCTGAAATATTCTTTTAAGACAGCTTAATTGCCAGCCCCTTCTATATCTGTCTTTCTTCAGAATGTAAAATTATGTTAATAGGGAGACTGGACGCCACTACAAAATTTGCCATGCCCTCGAAAATCAGAATTTAAATGAAATTGAATTATGATGAGTACAGTTTGGGTGTCAAGTTTATTTTAATTTTTAATTTTTTTAGAAGTGGATACTCTATGCATGACAGTTTTGTTAACTTAATTGGCCAGAATATGTTAACAACCTGAATATCACTCATTGCTAAACCAGATAAATGCCCTGCATGTAGATCTTAATTTATATATAGAAACAAATATATTTGTGAAGTTTTCTATGTATGTAGATAGCTTTATGTGAAAGATATACAAGGGGCATGTATGGCTTTTGATAGACTTTTTGTTTCTATTCAACAATCTAAAGAATCATACCTTTTTAAAGTAAAGCAAGTTAAAAATGAGTTAAAATACATGTGGGCAGAAACATTTAAATGAGACATAGTGTTGCTGAGTGCATAGAAACCTGGACTCAGGAGCTAGATTGTATGAAAGTAAATTCCAGCTCTGACACTTGATACCTGTGTGGCCTTGGGCAAGTTCCTTAACTTCACTGTGCTCTAGTTTACACACCTTTAAACCAAGAATGGTGATAAAAGCACCTCCTTCAGTCTTGTTGGAAGGACTATATGAGTTAATAAATGTGAAGCACTGAAGACAGTGCCTGTCACATAATAAATACTCAGAAAGTTCGCTATGATTACTACTGTTTGATGACTCCAGTGTGCTAATGTTACAGCTCTCCACTCACCGACTGAATTCAAAGTCTTGGTACTCCAATCCAGCTCCAACATAGGCTGGCTTTTTTATTTGTCTGGCACAGTCTTCTATTTTGTTTTTAGCTGTAAAATTAGGGCAACTTGGAAGATCATTTATGAGTCTGGTTATCTCTTAGTACAACACACCTCTTAAGATAATTCAGAAGTTCACTAAAGACATCTAAGTGCTACTACAAAAGAAAATGTGATGCTGGGAACCGAACAGCAGAGCAGAGAAACTGAGATGCATCACCATCTAGAGATGTTGCTTCTTACATGTGACACTCCCATGTCCTATGTCCAGAAAAGAGACCACAGCAGAAACTTGGGGCCACCATGTACAGCTGAGTGTTACTCTGCTCCAAGGCTGCACGTGACTCTCTAGCCTCAGCGCCTCATTCTCTCACCAGAGCAACTACTACTTTCCCAGTTCTGCCATTTAAACCTGGCGTACCATAGACCGCACTTGACTTCAAGGATGTACTCCTTCCTCTCTCAGGACAAGCAGATTTTTCGGCTCTCTGGAGTGTTCTGACCCCTTCCTAAAATTAAATTTAAAATTTTCTAAAAAACATGGAACTTTCTCTTGGGAACCAAAGCTGCATTTTCTCTTTAGGCAAACTCACCCCTTGCCACTAACTACTTGTTCATGACATCATTCAGAACAAAGTGCATCTCAGTCGAGTCTGCATGGAAAACAAAATATCTAGAAACTATAAAATTTCCTTAAAACCTCATACCACTGATTTTTACTGATGCATATTGAAAATATTTAATATTTAAACTATGCAAGGGGAAATAACATCTAACAGGTCCTGAATACCCACTGAGTCAAGCCACTTTCTAAGGGCTTTCCACACATTTATAAACTCACATCTTCTTCACAAAACTCTGTGAGGGCAATTTTATCTTGTGTCTCAGATGAAAAAAAGAGGACAGCGCTGTTGAGATCATAATGTGTAGAAGTAGCACAGCAGATGCTGTGTCTAAGAACCCAGGGCCCCAGCAACCACATCATGACCCAACTCCAGCAACAAACACAAAACCTCAAATTTTATAAGCAGAGTCCAAAGAGCTTCTCAACCAATATATTGGGATTTCTGACTTTCTAATCAGAGTATTGGGAGAAGGATGTGACTGTCTACTCCTGAAACAATCCTGAAAACAATCAGCCATTGAAAACCCTGTGAAGGTCCTTATGAGTCACACACAACTGGACGGCACCTAACAACAATCAGAATATAATACACATGTATTGGCCACCAGTTAGTCTAATGCTTTACAATTTGAATTGTGACTTTACAATTCATCCTGATTTGAATTTCCCAGGGACCTTGGGAAGTGAGGAAAACTCAAGTTTTTAAAAAGTACATGTTAGCACTTCCTTCTCTTGCCTATAATTCCTCCTTTGGATCACTCCTAAAGGAATTAATCTTCTAATGCTTACCTATTAGCAAATCTAACACTAACATAAAAAATTACTAGCTCCTGCAAGGGTACCAAGTTCAGATGCCCCAAGTTTGATACTAGAAAGAGAATATCCCACAGTGATGTCTCTCATGCCTCCTCTAGTGTTGTATTAGGGGGATCTATTATTCAACTTCTGACATTTGCCAGTTTGGTTAATATAACCATAGCTATCACCTTCAAATTTGGCCAAGGAGGGAGCAATTCCTTCAGAGAGGGGGAAGTTCTCCTAGACCTGGATTATCACTCTCCAACATGACCATCTTGCCTGTGTTTTCATTCTCTGCATCAACAACCATAGAGGACTGACTTTATTTCATCAAGCAATGCAGATAAATATACATCTCCATTTGATAAGATAGAAAATAGGGAACACAGTGTGATTTGATACTGTAAATGAATATTGAACTAGCAAATGGAGTTGAAGCTGAATTCTGAATACTTATGGTTCTACATTGTTTTTCATTAGACAAACACAGAGATATGAATGTGAATGTCTAATATATATATATATATATATATATATACATATATGTATATATATATATGCTCTTTATGCTATAAGAAAAGTGGAAATGTCAATAGTATTAAGAACAATTAACAAAAATTATGGTTCTCTGTTGCTTTCAACTTTAGCTTGACACTCAAATCTTTCTTTCCAGTATGGAACAGCTTAAAGCAAGACACATGTTAAGAAAATATTGATCACCATTACAGTATCTTAGAAGCTCACTATGTAGCAAAAGAAATTCCAGATTACAGTAGATGCAATGTGGTGTACATGTGCACATTGTGTCTTCTAACATTATAGGATAGTATGTCACATGCAGCCAGCGTCAGGTGTATCAAGAAAAGAATTTTCTCTTCATTTCTTCACTTAAAACATGAACTTTGAAAGTTATGCCAAGTGTCTTTGAACCCTAACTTCCCCATTTAAGAGCAAACTGAATCGGAGAGAATTATTTAAATGTTTGGAGCCTCAATTTTCTTGTCTTTAAAATGTGAATAATATCTTCACCCTTACAGAGTAGTAATGATTAAAGACAATGTATGTATTATTCCTATTGAAAGGCATGGTTCATGGTAGGTGCTCTGTAAATAGTTTAGCTGCTTATTTTACAGTTAGTTCTCCCTTATATTCTCTGACATTCTGTATTTGTTGTTGATACTCTTTCAATTCCAGATAAACTCTTTGCAATTGGATTCCATGGTTGTATTTTGGCTAGTGATCAAATTATCAAGTAAGAAATTTGTACAAAGGAAATTAGGATTTAAGGTATAAGAAAAAGAAGATCAAGGTTAGAAATTGCACTACTTCTTCTTTTCCTGAAACTGGTATTTAAGGGGAGCCTAATGTCATAGTTCACTTCCAGCGTGAAAAGGCAGCATACTGCCACCCAACTAAAGAAGAGGTGACTTGGTATTCAAGACTCTGTTCTTCATTGTAGAAGAGGCCCTTGATCACTATGATTCTCTGAAAAATATCCAAGTATATAAAAGTCTACTTTCCTGTTAAGCAATGGATTTTTATCCCCATGAAAAGAGTCTGTGGGCACTGACTTGATTTCCCTACAAAATAACAACAAAAAAATCATTGGGAAGATGATGTTATTGTTATTGAGCAGACTGACTCCAACTCCCCCATCTGAATGCATGATACTCCAGCACCTCATTGAAAAAAAATCCGGCTAAAATTTGGGGGAAATATTGTAAAAGAAAGCCTCACTCAAAAATCTAGTGTTATGCAATGTGTTGATTGTTCCCATCGCAGGGGGGGAGGGGGATTAGTGTGTATGGGTGTGTTCCTAGACAAGCAACCTAGGAACAGAGCTAGAGAAAGCTGAGAAAGCTGAGACACAGATGGCAAACGTCTGGGCTGTCCTTCCTGGCACAAGTCTGTTTGTGACTGGCTCTGTCTCTCATGCAATGGCTTCAGCTGGATGTGAGCCTAGTGCATTACGAATGACAGAGGGAATGGAGAAAGTTGTTTCCCATGGAGAGTATGAAGTTCAGTAGGCAAAATGAGTCTGAAGCAGAAACTTTCAGGCCTCTGCTGTCCTGGAAATATAACATTATCCTATTCAGCTAATAAATGGATTCACTCTGTGGTAGAGAATTCTCAAGGTGCCTCAAAGAGCTTTCCTTCAAGGAAATCTTATATAGGAGATTATATATACACACATGTTGTTGTTTGTTAAATGCTGAGTCCAACTCATAGCAAGCCTATGCACAACAGAATGAAACACTCTCCAACACTGCCAGGCCCTGCACTATGTCAGTGCTTCTCTGCTATTCATAGGGTTTTCCATGGCTTATTGTTTGAGGATTGTTTCAGGAGTGGGCTGCCACATTCTTCTCCATTTTTGTGGGTCTGGGGATTGAAGCCAGGGCCTCAGAGACCACAGAGTGGCACTCTACCAACTGAGCTAAACCCCAACCTCCGTGTGTGTGTGTGTGTGTGTGTGTGTGTGTGTGTGTGTGTGTGTGTGTGTGTGTTGTGTATACTGGAATGAGCAAAGAGAACGTTCTGAGTTATTAGAGACGATATTTTGAGTTTGCATGAGAAAGAAGAGTCAGGCGTAATCTGGTGACTCCAAACCACCTCTTTGGTGAATGTTACAGAGAAGACAAGTTTATCTCAGTAGAATAAAATACTTTGTGACAATTAAATCTATCTGCCAATGAAATGAACTGGAGGGGTTCTGTAATGGCTAAAAAGTACTAGTTGGGCAAGTTAAGGGAAATCATGTCTTAGAAAAGAGCTGGGCTAGAAGCCTGAGATTCTATTTAAAAACCTTTGGTAAAAGAATGGAACAACTAGAAAGCAGAGTTGCATCGATTCTAAAATAACACATGGAAAGCAACCAAACATCTCTGCTTATTCTCCCCACCATCCCACTCAAAGACATCTCGCCATAAACACGTATGCATGGTGCCAAGAACACAGGATCCTGCACTGGGCACAGCTCATGCCTCCAGTGACTGCAGGAGGGGCTGGTTGGAGGGAAGACTAGACGACAGTTGAGCCACAAGCTTCTCGTGGCCTGGAAGCATGCTTGTTTATTTGGCTCTGGTGGGATTCTTACTATGGCTCATGCAGCCCGCCTCAGCTGCTTTGCAGACTTCCAGACAGACTTACAGATTGTTTTCACCAATCTGTAATCATAATTTCCTTGCTTTTCTGCCTTAGAGAGGACGGCATTTAGTTAAAATTATATCTGAATTATGTTTAATATCTTTGATCATATGAACTGTTGATGGCTGTTGCTTCTAGGCTTTCATTGTCTAAATGTCTTTACCTCTTTCTCTACCTGGTGATCTTTGATATTTTAACTCTCACTCATTGAACACTTCTCTGGCCTTTTTATGAATCTTGAATGTTCCCCCACTCAAGCTTCTGCAGAGTTGTTACAGTTCCTGGCTATAGAACATAGGACTAGGACCAGCTACAAAGTTTGTACAGCCCAATGCCAAATGAAGATGTGGAGCCCCTGGTTTACAAATTATTAAGCATTTCAAAATGGTGGCTCAGAGCATTAAAGCAAGTGTAGGGGCTGCTAAGCATGGGACCGTTTGCATTGCCCAGCTCACACATCCAAGAAGCCGACACTGCTTATGACACTGCAACCACATTCCACATCTCATATTTTGTGTTGACTTTGAGCTACTAATCACCTATCACTCTTTTTCTTTTTGTATAGTACCTGGAGTTCCATTCTCTTGCCAAGACTTTAAATCTTGAGACTCAAGATACAAGAACCAGAGAAAATTTGGAATGCAGTTGTTCACTGCCAGTGCCCTGACTGAGTACCAGACTGTTGGTACTCAAATCCTCAGATGTATGCCTCGTTCTTCCTCTAGTTTCAAGCCTCATTCTCTAGTATTGTAACTGATTCTCTGAGTTTCTGCTGCCTGTAGTCAAAGGCCTCTATAAGTGATCCATATATCTGTTTCTTTCTCTGAGCTGTATTTTTTTAGTCTAATTAAAATTATAGCATGCTCATTAAGTAAAAACTGCATACCAAGAAAGTACAAAATACTTCATGTACAATATTTCACTTCATCTTTTTTTTTTTTTTTTTTGGCAGTACTGGGAGTTGAATCCAGGGTCTTGCACTTGCATGCTTTGCCAGTTCTGTACCACAGAGCTGCCCCCAGCCCATTTTTTTAGTTTTTGAGACAAGGTCTCGCTAAATTACGCATAGTGCCTCTGGTCTCAAAATCGATCCTTCTGCCTCTGCCTCCCAAGCCGCTGGGATTACAGGTGTGTATGCACCTGGGCACTTCATCTTTATAATAAGGCCTCAAGCTCCTCTTTTTCAATGACAAAAATGAGGATCTGAAATACCAAATAATCTTCTGGAAATCTCCCAGTTAGTTATGGGGCCAAGATCTACTTTCTTTCTGACTCCCAAGACTATACTTTCCCACAATGCCTAATTATTTTTTGTTTCCTTATTGTCCAGCACATTCCTTGGCACACCATATTCCCAGTAACTATACAAAAAGTGAGTGAACAAATAGAAGAAGGCATATTCATGCCCATGTCATCATTTAGCATCAGTTCATAAACAATGCATAATGGCCTATAATTATAAAGTCAAATTTTTATCTTTTGCCTCTCTCATCATAAAATTTTATTTGCCATTTACTACTATGAAAACATTGCCAGACCCACCATTTAGTTTGCAATTGCCTTAGTATACCAATATTTGCAGTTTATTTCATGATTTTTACATGTGTTGATCTGTGGCTATCACTTTCAGAACACAGGCTAATTACCTGCACAAATATATATCAATTATTGACTCTCAAGGTATAAGCTATGGGATTTTAATTATGTTAGCCTCAACTTTAATAAGCCTGTAGCCATACCACCCTTGCATCCCATGCCATCAGATCTCAGAAGCTACCCAGGGTCAGGCCTGGTTAGTACTTGGATGGGAGTTCACCTGGGAATACCAGATGTTGTAGGTTTGGGAGAAGGATCCACAACCCACTCGCAGAAAACAATCAGCTATTGAAAACACTATGAATAGCAGAGAAGCACTGACAATAATCCTGAGCATGGCAGTGTCAGGTTGTGTTTCATCTGTTGTATGTAGGGTCACTATGAGTTGAACCTGACTTGATTGGCACCTAACAACAACTACTACTTTAATAAAGATATTCTCAAATTTACTGTTATTGACCCAGAAATATTGGTAAACTCACTAAATAGGAGGCATAAAGTTACATAAAGGCTGAACTCTATAAATGTATTTGGTCTAAAAATGTAATTGCATCATAGTACGAATCATTGAGCAGAGATCTACAAAGACATATATGTAGGTAAAGCAGTTTCAAATTCTACACGAGGACTGTGTAACTACAGCTTAATCGGAGGAAATACATTTGGCAGGTGAAAACAAAACCTATTATTTTTCCCCTTATATGTGTCTAAACAACTCAATGTAAATAAGATGTTACTGAGTGAAGGACTAATCTATGCTGCTCTATGTACAGGTTCAGAGGTAGAAAAAAAATCAATTAATCACAAAATAGTCCAAACAATGCAAACAGCATTAAGCACAGTATTTATAAGATAAGCATTCAAGCAATTTTCAGTTGATTGGGTGTGGGTGTGCAGAAATAAACCTACAGTTTCCCTGCTGGTGCAAGAATGGCTTACATGCCAATTAGTGGTATTGCTACTAATTATTAAAAACATTTTTAAGAGTGATTAAAAATTAAATGCACCTGTATGATGGCTTGTAACTGTGTTATGGTAAATTGTTCAGATTTTCCATATCAATCACAGGAAATATTCAGTGAGATAGAGAAATATTATGATACTAAGTATCAGAAGCCACAAAACATACACATGGGTCCTCCTTGTAGAAGTGTGGCTGTGATTTGGTTTTCTGCTCAGAAGCTTCTAAGAATGAATGCTACTAGGCCCTGCTAAAGAAGCCAATAGTTTAAGGGCTTAATCCTTTGGTTCTGGTATTAGTTATATCCTCACCACAAAATTCTGCTAAGGAGAGAAATAAATAATGAGAATATAAATTTTAGCATCTTTTGAGAATCTGTTTTGCTTTTTAAGGGGTATGCTAGGAAGAACAATCTCCAAAATTCTAAAGGGAATATGGGACGCTACTCTTATTTCCATCCTTCCAATAGGACTATGGGTACTTTGGTAATCCTCTAATCTCACTTCTTTAACTTCAAAGTACAAGGATGGGTTAATTGGCCTTCAAGATTCATTCTAATAATAAAAAGTGTGTGTCCTAATTAACCAAATATCAATAGCATATGAACAGGGAAAACTGGAAAATACATACCAAGTGTTTATTCAATCTCAGACTTTTCCATCAGTTGTTCAAACCCTTGGATGCATGCCAGAATCACCTGGGAGCTTTTAAAAATGATAATGCCAAGACCTCTTCCCCCAGAGACTTGGATTTAATTGGTGGGAGGTGGGACTAGGGCATCAGTAGCTTGTGCAAGCTCCCCAGGTGATTCTAATGTGCTTAGAGGGTTCCACCATACTTGCTTTAAATACATTACATCAGCAGTTCTGATTTTTGCAAAAATATTCTGAGTTATATATTTTTGTCCCCATTTTGCAGATGGGGAATTATGTCTAGGGATGATAAATATCTATTATGGCACAAATGTAGCAGAAACAGGATTCAAATTCAAGGGTTTCTCATCCAAAGATCCTGTTTTTAACTTATACTGTCAGTTTTGTAAGTTGTTGGTTGATTTTGGCTATTTCCTCTCTTTTATTACTATTTGTGTTACCATAGCACATGTCCTTAAATACCTTTAATTCTCCTTATAGTTCCCAGGTATTTAAGTAGAGTAATACACACTATTGGAAGGTGGATTTATCTGTTATTCCCATAAAGGATTCCATTACATACTGGAAACATGTTGGAAGTCCAAGTGATGGTACTCCAGAATATAGTAGCAAATCAGGCTCTTTCAGCAGCCAGCTGAACCTCTAAAATTGTCTCAGCATAGGAGAGGGAACATTAGCAAATTCTGTGATCTCAGGCTAAAACAAAATAATCAATACAAGTAGTGGATGGAGGCAATGGAAGCAGTCCTTGGAAAGTGAAGAAAATTCCATTGATCTTTCTTTTAGGGCTCTGTTTAGATTTTGCTCCTCTTCAGATGATCTGGATCATCTCTATCCTAATGATTAATTCACTGGTCCCAGGGCATTGTTACCAGTTATTTAGTTGTTATCTCCACCGCAAATCGGTTATCTTTTCAAAAGGTGGGAAGTAATTTTTGTACCATCATAATTTTATTGCACAGGCAAAGTAAAGAAAATCAGTCAGTATCTGTGTGTGTGTGTGTGTGTGTGTGTGTGTGTGCATGTATATATACACATACACATATATACACATATGTGTATATGCGTGTGTGTGTGTGTGTGTGTGTGTGTGTGTGTGTGTATTCTACTACTATCAGGTATATCATTAGAGCTTAAGGAAACAACAACAATAAAGGACTAAAATGCCGAGCGCGGTGGCACACACCTGTAACCCTAGCGGCTTGGGAGGCAGAGGCAGGAGGATTGCAAGTTCGAGACCAGAGGCAGTCTGCATAACTTAGGGAGACCCTGTCTCAAAAAGTAAAAAAAAAAAAAAATGGGCTGGGGGTGCAGCTCAGTGGTCCAGCACTTGCAAAGCATGCAAGTGCAAGGCCCAGGGTTCAACCCCCAGTACGACAAAAATAAATAAATAAATAAATAAATAAATAAAAATAAAAATAAAAATAAAAGACTAAAAAGTTAATAACACTCAGGATCTTTGGATCAGAAACACTTAGACTTGAGTATACTCACTACCATATTTGTGCTACAATAGATATTTAAACTCTCCAGATGTAATTCCTCTTCTGTAAAATACAGTGGGTATTGAACACACTCTCTCACCACCCCCTGACACACACACACACACATACTACACAATACTTACTATTTTTTTTACTAGAAGTTCCACCTCCTTCCAATTCACATCCCAACTGCCAGCTCCCTCACCTGAAAGCAAGAAGGAATTGTATTTTCACTCCAGCATATAATTGGCAGACCCATATTTGTTTTTGCTTGTTTTTTTCTTTCAGCAAAATCAATGTGCCTTCTTTCTGACTTTTCCCTGCCAAATATATCAGATTGTGTGAGGTTTATGGGTATACAATAATTCATGGGGATCCTGAAAGCTAGAGAGGCTACAAGGAAATATCAACCAAGAAAAAAATGGCAAAAAGGAAAAAAAGCGTATGGAGAAGGCATGATTGACTAATACAGGACAGATTTGAGATAATTATTGGAGACATGACAGAGAACATCACCATGATTTGTTTTGCCAGGTTGTCATTTCAAAGATAATGAAGAGCTATTAAATCGTCTTCTTTCCTTTTCTTGAGAATATTAAAGAATAAATGAAATGAATACACAGATACTAATTATAAATAACAATTATGATAAGTTTGAATAGCTAGCTGTGTTATATAGCATTTGAGAAACATTTGTTAGGCCAATGCATCAACCTTCCCCAGTGGCTTTGTAGATCCTGGCATTAGGTCTGGGGCAGTTGTGCAGGAATAGAATTGTGGCTTAACTCAGCTGGGGGTCATTTTATTGCCAATTTAAGCAGTGTTAAATTAGTGGGTATTTAACTGTCACTAAAACAATTTAGGGCTCAATTCACCAAAGTATCATTTTTACTAATAATATTTTAGTGGAAGTGTAGAATTGGTCCTCCCGATGCTGTGGTGAGCTGCTGGAGGCATTACTGTTTTCTTGCTCACAGCAATGAAACTTGCATTAGCAAAAATGGGCTGGTTCCCTACCAAGGAAAAAAATAATCTTGAGAACTTAGTATCCTGCTGTAGTTTATGGCAGTAAACTCATTTTAATATCCCTTTTCACTGAATGAGACATTTTTTTATTCTTAAATCGTGCCAAATTAGTATAATTCATTCAATATTTCATAGAAGACCTTCACTGTAAGATTATTGTGCTGAACTCCCAAATTTTGGTTTAGGAAAAAAAGAAGAAGAAGAAATAGAAAAAGAAAAAATTACCAAAAAAAAAAAAAAAAAAAAAACCAACCCACATTTCTACATGAGAAGCATGATCAACTCCAAATTCAGAAAGATTTACAAATGCCACAACACAGTTATCTACCAGCAAACATATCGTTTCTTTGTTTCATAGGACAACATGGATGAATTATTCATGAGACCCCCATTTCACATGCTTATTGTGTCTGGTGGCAAAGTCCCCGCCTGCTCAGCCCCAGGAAAGCTCAGGCGCTTTGCTGCCGGCACAGAGCTCTGTGCCATCCAGGGACCAGCCGTGGGCTCTCGAGTTACTAGAGCAGAGCAAGCAGTTCCAGTGGCCTCAGCTGTGGAGACAGCTGTTTGCCCACCGTCTGTGATGGCAGAAATGTGTGCTAGGCTTCCCCCTAACAGCATGCCCCCCTACACACCACACATGCACTCAGGCACACGCCCGCACAAACAATTCCATGCAGAGCATCACATACACACCACCACCAAAGGAGGAAAAGAAGCCCCAGGATTTGGGGACCAGAGTGAGCAGTGTACCAGAATCTCGAATAACTCCTTATCTAGTATGCAAAACTACTGCCACAGAGTTTGTGGCCTCTGAATTGTCATCTATGTACCAAAAAGTTTGTACATGCATGAAATTCAAAATGATTTATTGTTGAGTTATTGCCTTATTTACTCACTTAATGGATTGATTGATGTGCTAAAATCCTACAGACAACAGAGGTTTTTCATTTATTTACTTATTTTTAACGTTTTAAAAGGAATAGATTGCAACCAGGCATTTCACTAACAGTTAAGTCAGCCCTTCCTTACTGGTTTACATTCATAATGAGTTTCTTTTGACTCTGGCCTGCTACCTGTCTCTGGCTACTCATCAACATAAAATACTGCACTTTGCACACTGTGGGAAGTGTCAGGGATGAAGGAATAAAATATTAGGTGTGAAAGAGTAAAATATGGGGAGAAAATCTGGATCATACTCTAGAGTTTTAGCCAATATAGGTGCCAAAGTAGGCAGTTCTTGCCTGGTGCTTTTGCTGGGAGCCACAGAGCTGGTCCACAACAATGGGAGTTATTAGAATTCCATCTGGCCTCACTTCTCTGCAGAGGAGGGTGGTACATACACACACAGAAGTCGCCACAATTTGAATTCCTCTTGTGGACCTAGTATCATCTGTTTCTCTTATGGACACTGAACTTACTTTCATTTTATAAGGACACCCTACACATGAACCAGCCAATGTAATAAAATGAAATTCTCTAAAAACATTGAAAAGATGGTTACATGAAAAGTTCCACAAACCTTTTACTAGCCTGTCTTGATTTTTTTATTATTATTACTTTATTAGGAGGTCTAATTTCTTGAATCAGTCCTGGCAAATAGAGGCCAAATCAAGGGGGGAATGTTTGATTTGTTTATAGAAATTGGATGTTGAATTTGTGCAGAACTCATTCGATCAATGTTCCATGCAAGCGACATTTATGTAGGATCTCTGTAACCTCTATTCCAAACAAACTCTAATTTGACATAATGCAGCATAGAATGGCACCAGTCATCGGGCTTGCATCAGAAATGCATTTTATTTGGATTCAATTCAGACTCTTAACGAACTGGTTCCCGTAAATGCAGCAGATGGGAGTGAGGCAAATGGAAGCGTGTGTGGGGCCTCACACCCAGCACCCACTGCTGCTCCACTGTACTAAAGCCTTTCCTGAGTTAGTTGGGTAGTTAGTTAGCTAATTAGTTAGGCACATTCCAACTGAAACTTTTAATTATAATTAGCATATTTATTTTACCAATTCACTAAATCGAGGCTTGAAAAGCTACAGTCCAGCCAAAGGCAAGTACATTCTTTCCTTCCCTTTCTCTCTCCTACTGATTAATGTGGTGAACGCTGCCAGGAGATGGTCCAACGGTTTATAAACCTGGAAAGCTGTAGCCAGACCTTCTTCTATAAAGGTCAATTAAAAATGCTAGTTATTCTGTAAACAGAACTCTCCATAGAAGAATGCCACACCGTGCCCAAAGTGGTGTCTTAATACAAAATATCAATTTGATTTTCCTCAGGAGATTCGCTCTCCTTTTGCAATGCAAATATTTTCAAGTGTACTAAACACGTTTTAGCACCTCAACATAGGCACTAAAACTATTTGCATGCAAAATTACCCAGAGTAGGCAGACAGGCACAAGCTTATGCTAGCACCATATGTGCTAAAGAATTTGAGCCAGGAAACAACTAGTCTCTGGACGTTATTTACAATTTAAATTTAATTTTATATTATTATTCAAATGAGAGCCTACATATAAGTCTCTATTAAAATTAATGCTTCACATGGAACAAAACTTCACCAAAATTATTTATAATAGTGCTGGGGCTTTTTGTTCCAGAGATCTAAATCATTCAAGAAGTACAATACAGCACTTTTCTTTCTTGTCTTCCAACTCTACCTGCATGAGTGTTTCATATGCTTTCAAATCTTCCCTCAGAAAGAGCAGCGAAATTAATCTTGATCAGAAGGCCCAGCAATCAGCACAAAACATTGACCAAGGCTGACACATGAAAGAGCATAAGTGATTTGAGAAAATACACACTACCTGGAAATAACACAGAACACTGTCCACATTCAGATTTTTAAAAATCATTTTTTCTTTTCTTTTTTTCCAAGAAGCTCCACATGTTTTGTGAACATGATAATGACTTTAGCATTTAGTTTACAAACTGCAATATGTCTGTCCACAGAAAGTGGCACTTTCTTGTGAATACAGGGACACAATTAACCCTATCTTTATTATGCTTCCACTGTAACCTAACGAAGAAAATTTAAATTTATTGGCAGCAATTGGGTGGTGTGTTTCATGATCATTTGTTAATCCACATCGAACAGAAGACTGTTTTTTTCATTAACCTCTCAAGTAATTTCCTATTTTGATATGATAGCAAGTCTTTAGTGTCACTGGTCAGAAGATTTAATAGCTTATTTTTATGTTCATTTTAGTAGAAAAAAAAATTGGAGGAGTCAGGATGATCATTTCCGACTTTCTCTCTCTGGTCTTCCTCTTACCTAGAAGTCTGACAAGTGGATTTTCAAAGGCCATTTCAGAAGTGCTGCTATCAGAATATTCTGTCCCACAGCTCTCTGCTCAGTTATCTGCAGATTATTACAATTGCAATTTGTGAATACATTACATATTAGTGTCTGTTAGATAAAGGCAACACTTGAATGCGCTACTTGGAAATTGTTACTTAGTAATCTATTTTAACTCAAAGCTAAGTACTGAAAGTAAAAGTATCTTTTAAATGCGAGGCTGTGAAACAAATCCTTTATAAACTATTACTATGCAACTTAACTTGGGGTAGAAAAATATGAGAACATCAATATGCTATATTTTATCACAAGGATAACATCGAATACACCCAGAACCTTAGCTACAGAGAATTCTCTCTGGATTAAAGAAACTTAAATTTATCATAAATCTAGCACATATAATTTTTCTTTTGAAAACTTCAAGTATTGTTGTAGGTCAAACCTCTTTTTTTTTCCTTTTGCTTTCTTTTCTATCCTTTTTCTTTTTTTCCTAAGAGCTAGAGGTAGAAGCTGCTTTCTTTTCTTACTTGCAATCAGTCTTAGAAATGTTGAATCATTGCCTAGGTGCATGAACTCAATTCTGAGCAGCTTTAATTTATAGCAGCCAACATTTCTATAATGTAAGTTCTCTAAAAGGGGCTCATAGAAGAACCAGAAACCTGTGGTTGTGTAGAAGGTTTAATGGGAATGGAAAATCTCCACTTTTACACATCTATTCTTGCATATTAATATCATTACATTTAAAAGGCAGTTTGATTTCAAACACTGAATTAATTAAGTAGGGAACTTTCAGGTCGAGTTATAATGCCAAATCAAATGCCAACAGCTCCCTCTACTGACTACAAGAGGAAAATGTTTGGTCCACCTATAAGAAAGAAATTTGCTGTTTATTTAAGAAGCATCTTCACCAAGTTAATTTCTTACAAAAACAGCAAACGTCTTGGTAAACTGAAAGATGTTTACCTATAGAAAGATAAGATATTAAAAAGATACTAAAATTAAGATAATAAAAATTATAGATATCTAATTTAACAGTCATGTGACTATTCCACCATCAATAACAATTCCTGCCTCCACTAAAAAACATTTAGTCATTTCCTTGATTGCTACCTTCTATTACCTCGAGTTGGAGTGAAGGTTAAAATATAATTAATATTAGGTCAATGATTGCATTTTTTTCACATCTGACACATATATCAAATTTGCTTTCTGAAAGCTGAGAAATCTTAAAAGAAGTATCAAATTTTTACATGATACTTTTTTGTCTCTTGCTGAGTTATGAAAAGAAAAGATCCAAGACCTACCTTTATTGTTATTTCATTGGGGAATTATAGATCACTTTTAAGTTGTATACAGTTTTCAGACAAGGAATGTTGGGCTATTTTATTTAAATTTTAAAATTTGGTGTAATACATTTTAATTAGGGAAATAAAAGCAAAAGAAAAAAAAATACATTTTCCTTCCAAAGCTGTTGACTCAGCCTTCAGGGATGCTACTTTCTTCCACCACCTGAAACAATCCATGTGTTTGGTTTCACTCCGACAGAGAGGCATCTCCTTCAATTCTTCACCGTCATCCCAGCAAGTTTTGGCCTCATTTTCATGCAGCCATACTCCATGAACATAAATGGAAAATGTAATAGCACACTCAGAAGTTTTTCAAATCCCACTCATGTCAACAAGTGAGACTTGACAAGGTTGATATGATAGGCTCGTGTGAGAGATTGTAGAATTTTGACATAAATGCACTGTGAAGGAAAACCTTTCTTTTTTAGAAATGAAGAAAGAGGGCACGCATAGACAATCCCTTGTTCTGTGGATGATCTATGTTGGCAATGCAGTCTATGTCCTCAGCCTTTCACATCTGTCTTACCACATGCACTTCGAAAACAAATTTATAAGTTTTCATACACTACCAAGTCAGAAAAATCCTTTCACTTTTTCTCTCTCTATCTTTCCACCAATTCCTACCTACATGTGTATATGCACACACACAGACACACATACACACACACACACACACATCCGCACACTGCCTCAAAATATATGTAACCTTCATCTTTGGGATTGAGCCACTTCTATTCAAAGAACCATTCTGCATATTAAACTAGATATCTTCATTTAGGAAATCACAGTGATTTCCTAAAGCATCCATAATTGGCATCAAAGCTACCTAGAATCTTTTTATGACAAGTTCTTCTTTGTTTAACAGTATAATTATTGTTGAATTATAGTGCATACCAACGTGTTAACTTTTTAGAGATTTTCTTATTTCACTGATTTTTTTTTTAAATCAGTTCTCTTTTTAAAGTTGAATTTTTGAAACATCAAGTTAAAAATTTGGCCTTGGAGTAAGTCATGTGTCCTGAATTCAGTTCTCATCTCTGTCATTTGTAAATTGCAACCTAAAGCAAGTCACTTACACTTAGTTATCCTCAATTTCCTCATTTCTGAAAAGGGAATGATAATATGTCTACTTCATTGGATGGCTCATTGAGATTGCCATGAGGTAATACATGGAATATACTTTAGCAGAATGTCGGGCACATAAGAAACAATCAATGCCATTATTTCTACTCAATAAACAAGAAAAAAGTCTTAGAACTGAGTGAAGCAATGTAACTATTTTATTTGGGAGGAGGGCAAGATCATCCTAGTCATCCAAGGAAGCTCTGAATAATGATGACTCTCATCAGAAAACTGGAAAGATAGTATCTGGAACAGGATTCAAATTTGATGGTGAGGCCAACAGATCCCACACAGTTATCTTGCCTTTGGCCCATACAGTTATCTTCTCTTTGTTAGAAATGGAGAAGCAAGTTAGAAACTAGAGCAGAGGATAAAGTTGTCCTTAGTGTGTCAGCTAGAGGGAACATCTACTGGACAATGTGACCATGCAGGGTCAGGAGTCACTGGGAGAATCAGCTGAAAACTCAAGTCTTGAAATAGAAACCCCATAAATCTTATTCCAGCCCCACCTCCAGCACCTACTAGCTCAGTGACTTTGAGTCAGTTCTTCAATTCTTTAAATTTCATTTTCTTATACTACAAAGTGAGGATATGGTGTAAATCACCCTGCTGGGTAGGAATATGTGATTGTGTATTGCAGTATAAGGTCTGTACCATCTGGCTCCTTCCTTCTCCTGTAGCCTCTTCAACTCCAAACTCTCATCTTCGCTTTTGCTGCTGCAGCCAAGTGGACCTTCTTGGGAGCCTGTCCCTCTTTATTGCCTCCTGCCCTCACACTGTGGTATCTATTTAAGTCTGCTCTTTATCACATCTTAGGGCTGGGGTTTAGCTCAGTTGGAAGAGTGCTTGCTCTGACCTCGCTGAGGTCCTGGGTTCAATCCCTAACACCACAAAAATGAGAGAAGGACCCCCCCCCCAGCCCACTCCAGATGCAGTTAGCCATTGAAAAGCCTATGAATAGCAGAGAAGCACTAACATCGTGCTGTGCATGTGTGGGGGGTAGGGTTTGCTTCTGTTCTACATAGGGTCCTTATGAGTCAGACCTGACTTGATGGCACCTAACAGCAACTACTTTATTACATCTTAGTTCAATCAGCACTTGCTCATGGGAACCTTTGATTTTGTTGAATAGGCCAAAACCCTTTTATGTGTTCTTCAACTCCCTGTAGTAGTCCACCATTATAGCACCCATAACTGCTTTCATTTTATTTGATTGATTGTTTCCCTACTAGACTACAAACCACCCAAAGGCAAAGGAGTCTCTATTTTGTTCGCCTTTGTATCCCCAATGTCTGGCAAAGAGTAGGTACCTAATAATTATCTGTTGAATAAATAAATAGAAACCTACCACATAATAGGCACTTGGAAAATGGGAGTCATTACTATAAAATCTTAATATCAAAGGAACCTTAGAAGTCTTCTAGAGATTACTCCAAAGCACTCTTTCTTCAAACATCTCCAGCAAGTTGACACCCTCTTAACATCAGTGAGCAAAGAATCAATACCACAAAATGGGTATCTAGTAAGATCTTTGTCTATTATCCAATAACGTTCACATTTCCTTTGGTTTTCCTAAACTGCACTCCATTTTATATTTAAAACAGTCTCTCAGATGCAAAAAGCTATGGATGTGATGACAGTAACTGCAAACCATGCCCTCCAATAGGGAGTTTTATGCAGTGATAGGACTGGAAATTATTTACTTTGGGAAGGGAATCCTGTGGGGAGTTCTGCACAAGCCTTTGTATATTGTGAGAAGCTGTGCATATTTGTGGGAGTGGGAGGTCATGGAACTGCATTCTCAGATGGTCCTTAGTCCTCCGTTTGCATATTTATTCCACCACTCACCCCCTTTAAAATTTTGTCACTGGATAGAAGTGGTGATAATGCCTGGGAAATATTTTAATGCCATAATAAAAGTCACTGGAAGTGTGGCAACACAAGAAAGAAAGTGTAGTGGCAAAACTGCCGAACATTTAAATTTTTTTCCACTCATTAACGAAAAAAAAAAAAAAAAAAGCCCTAAGAGACTTGAAGGGCAGGAAATGCTGCCACTTTATTGCCTTTTTAGTCAAATGCCTTTATGGGCATGTCCCTTTAACCTATATTATTAATATTGATCCCTCAGGGCCTAACGCAATTTCCACCTCCTCCGTGTTCTGACTTGACTACCTCAGGACACTCTGATCTGTTTTTGGAATTTTCATTATAACTCTTTTGTATATTTTACTAATGGTTTCAGAGTTTCTCTTTCTTTCTTTCTTTCGTTCATTCGTTCTTTCTTTCTTCCTTCCTAACTTTTTCTTCTTTCCACTTCTTTCCTTCCTTCCTTTCTCCCTTCCTTCCTCCCTTCCTTCCTTCTTTTTTTCTCCAACTACCTGGGAAGGAAGGGACACTTGGGATACGAACCATCCCTTTGAGGAGGGCTAGGTAAGAAAAGTAGGGACTATCGGAACATGTGTGGGTTTGGGAACACGGAGACACAGTTGCAATTGTATTTCTTGACCCTTACTTCCAGTGAGAACTTGGCTCAGGACCTAAACTTCACTTATAAAGCAGGGGAGGAAATTCTTTATCTTACCACATTATTGTTAGAATTAAAACAGATTAAAATGCAGTAAACTATCAACAGTTTACTTATGACTCTTCCTCCTACCAAGTCACTGGCAAACTATCTATTTAAATTAATTCTAATAGTTTATAATAATGCTTTTGTGTTTTTTTTTCTATATTCTGATTAGGAAACAAACAAATTCCTTTAGAAAACTGAACAATTCAGAAAAGTATAAAAGAAGGATATCCACTTAACAGCTGCCACATTTGAGGAAGCACTGTGCACAAAGGTTATCACATTCATTGTATATTTACATAATGCCCTTTAATTTTGACAGCAAATACAGTAGAAGCCAATGTTGTTGTTGTTAAGTGCCATCTAGTCGAGTCCGACTCATAGCGACCCTATGTACAGCAGATCGAAACACTTGCCGATTCTGTGCCAGGCAATAGTGTTCCCATTTTACATATGAAACAACAAAGGTTAAGGGTACCTAAAGTTACATTATAAGTGATGGAAATGGCAATATCTGGCTCACTCCAGAGCATAACCCTGTCAGAGGAGCCCCCAAAGCTCCTCATCAATCAAACATATTTCATCATAGAAAAAAATTCCACCCCATTAATATACTGTGGACTCCAATATCTTTCCAATTATATATTCACAAGTATACACATGCACATACAGAGGTATGTGATGGTTTCTAAACCAAAATTGGGATCCTACTGTGTATATGGTTTTTCTTCCATCATGGTTTTGGCATTTTAATAGCATAAAAATTCTTTGGATGAAAATTTTTTATTTGTTTATTTTTGTGCAGTGACCACATTTCTGGTTTTTTTTCCCCCTTTCAGCAAACCATTCTCTTGGACTTCTAAATATTTGATTACCAAACTTTAGTGCATAATTTCTCTTCAGGTTAAACTTACTATAAATTAGAAATACACTATAATCTTCAAAACTCAAATTATGTGTCATAGGAAGGAGATAGTTATATAATCCCCCGGGGTGTACCATTTACAATGGAGATCTTACACTTAAAAAGATTTTCCTATTCATCCTCCAGGACATCCCACAATGCCATTCCATTTTTTTAATAGTTTGGGGGAAAAAAAGACAACTGAGTTAATTTAATTCAGCCCACTATTTCAAAATTCATTACCAAAGTACCTATGGGCCAAGAATGAGCCCTCTTGTATTATTTCAAGAAGTTTGTCATTGGCCTAAGAAAAACTATGTTAAGTAGCCTAGAGACAAAAAGTCTGAGATCTTAAGCATAGTCATCACTACTTATGTGATTATGAGCAAGTAAATTGGTTGTTGTGAGCCTCAGTTTCCTTATTATAAATGATAATAGCAATATGTTCTCTACTATTTTATAGGGTGGTGATGAGAATTAAATGTTAGAACACTTTGCACACACTACTTTATTATGATTATTATTATTACCCTGTATTATTGACCAGACTAGCCTAAGCAGCCATACATCTATCCAGAATTAAAAGTCACAAAAAACTATTAGGTTCATACTTTTAAATGCATAGAGATGTTTACAAAATTCACAAAGACTCTGTTCTGGAAGAAAGCAAACAGTCCATTTTTGCCCCATGGAAGGGAAGAACTTAAAAAGAAGGGAAATTGATTTATTTTAATTAGACAATTCTATAAATCCTTGATTTCTTTTTTGGCATTGAAATCTATTCAAAACTTAAAATCACTTCTGTGATTTTTAATCATCCTTCTTTTTTTTTTTTTTTTTTGGCTGGATAACACAAACCCTCTTGCTCCTTAGAACACAGAGTGGGCAAAAAATAGCCACAGTTAAGTTTCTTAAATGAAAGCTTATCCTTCCTCTGACTGTGGCTTACGAAGTTCTTCTGTGCCTTGGGGTGGGATGGCTTGCTCAACAAACAGAAGACCTTTACAGACTCTTAGCATGAGTGGTTAGGACTGGCTCTCTCCCCCTACAATGGCCTTTTTGGCCCTACTGCGTTCACTGGACACCTTAGAACCGGCCTACTGTATAAATAGCCACATTGGACAAAACTCCTGTGAAGTGAGAACCTGTGCATTTGTGTGAGTCTCTCTGGTCAGAGAATCTTACCACATGGGTATTTTAGCTATACTTTCTGTTCTCTATGCTGCAGCTAGGGAGAAGGACCTGGCAATCCACTCCTAAACCAATCAGCCATTGAAAACCATATGAACAGCAGAGAAGCACTGACATAGTGCCAGGCATGACAGTATCGGAGAGTGTTTCCTTGTATTTTACATAGGGTCAATATGAGTTGGACCCAACTTGATGGCACCTAACAAGAACATTTTTTTTTCTAAATATTTTGTTCTGTAACGTATTCTTCAGGAACATATTCCTTAAGCAGTAGAAAGTTTTCTCAGAGTTATTAAAATGCAAATCTTGGCCAACCTCATGTGATCTGAGCTCAGTTGCTTTCCTTCATGAACTTTATTGAACTTTCTTCTGTGTTTTATTTCAATAGTTTGTCTCGTGGTAGATATGTTTTTACCAGCCATATAATTCCAAATGAGGGACTGAGAAAAAGATCTTACTTCTTTTCTCCCATTTTCTGTGCTTTCAATGCCTCTAGCAGACTCTTGATAAATGAATCTGGCTTTATCAAATCATAACTCTTAGCAGCATCTGCCCCCCCCCATAATAATGAGACTGGAGTCCTATTTCTTAACCTGAGCCTGAAATCCCAGAAGTCATATTTTTCTTATACTTTGTGCTACATGTGTGGTAGTGTGATTCTAAGAGGTAAATAATAATTATGGCTCAGTTCAGTAATATAAATGTTTACATAAAATTAAAAGTAAAACAAAAGTAATAAGAAGAAAATCTTGTTGCTATTCACTTTCCATTTGATTCCCAGGGAACATGCCCAACTGCAGGTTGCAACCAACCTCTTTAAGAGAATTTCAAATCCTGTGGTTACTTGCCCTCAAACTTCAAGACATCACAATTCAGCCTCCTATTAAGTTTAAGTGAGAAGACAGGCAAATAAAAGCTGTTAAGACAATTGTATGTGAAAGGCAAATTTAAATATGATATACCATCTATCTCTTCTCCCTGGCTTTAAAAAGATACTCCAGACCACTGCCATATTTCGGCAATTACACCAAGACTTTCTGGTGTTATATGAGGGAGGAAGGAGGAGAGTGGAATGTGAGAGAGAAAATAGGAGCTTTGCTAGCTCTAATCCTTACTAATGAAATGACCCTGAGCAAGGTAACTAATCTCTTAGAACTTTAGTTTCCTCATTCTTTTTTTATTAGTAATTTTTAATGTACAACTTAATGGTTTCATTATGACATTTCCATATATGAATTTCATCGTACATTGCTCACATAACGTCCTCTTTACCCTCTAATGACCCTCCTTCCCATCCCTTCCCCCCACCGCCAATGGTCTCCTTTCTACTTGTATGTCTTTTTGTGAGAATATTTATCTATATACGTGCATCTCGATTTTGACAATTTAAGTCCAAACTTTTTTCTATAGTGATCTACCTTTTTATATTCTCAGCAGGATTAGATGAGTGATCTAGTCCATTTACATTATTGCCAGGCTTTGGTATTATTACCATTTTTTAAATTTTAACATTCTAGTTGGTTTTATTTTTTTCTACCTTCCCCCTTTTTTCCCAATATACTCATAAAGTTGTGCTGTTTACACTGAGATTGACCTCTCCCCCTTCATTCCTCCTCATTGACCCTTCTCCCCCTCCCTTCTGCAATCTTCACTTCCCTCTGCTGCATCCCTCCCTCCTTCTTTCCACTCCTTAAATTGTCCCTTCTACGCTAAGTTTAATTGTGCTTTTTATTATGTTTCAATTTATGTATAGGATTTTTTCCTTCCTTTAAGTTTGATTCAGCTCCCACATATGAGTGAGAACATATGGTATTTCTCTTTTCTGCTTGTGTTTGTTCACTTAAGATGATATTCTCCAATTCCACCCATTTTGCTCCAAATGACATTATTTCATGTTTTTTAAATTGTTGAGTAGTATTCCATTGTATGTCATATTTTTTTATCCATTCTTCTGTTGATGGGTACTTTGGTTCCATATCTTTGCTATTGTGAAAAGTGCTGCATGAACATAGTAACAGGACCTGCTTGCCAAGACAAGAGGATGGAGGGTTTGAGGTCAGCCTGAGATACAAAGGGAGTTGAAAGTCAGCCTGAGCTATGTAGAGAGAACCTTTCTCAAAACAAATAAGAAAAACCTGCACACACACTCACACACACACACACACACACACAAAACAAACAAACAAACAAACAAAAAACACCTAGACATTTTAAACAAAAAGCTATTAAGTTAAACTTATATTTTAAAAGGAATAATTTCTCAAACATCATTATTTTACCAACTTATACAGTACTCTTATCTATGTTTTTGAGGTACTTTGCATCTCTTATATATATTTATGGTGAAAATACTGTATAAAACTGTATACTATGTATCTCTTCCAAAGCCTGCATTCAGTGATGTCTTATTGGTGGTTTAAAGTCTTACATGTGGGCATAATTGTACCAATAAAAATCAGCAAGTATTATGAATCAGAACTTTGTATTTCTTCCTGGAGAGCAGGTTATAAAAACAGTACATCTTTGGCTGTATCTCAATAGATTGAAATAGTAGTTTGAGTGATCATAAACCAGCATATTTATGTAGATTGAACCAACAATGGATCAAAAATGTTTGGAAAAAAATTACAGAAATTTCCAAAACTCAAAATTTGAATTTGCCATGTACTGTGCCAGTGTACTTTGTACATTGAAACCAGCAAATGAAGTAGCATGTAGACTTGCTGATCTGTAGCCTCCTACCATTTCACAGGCCCTCAGTCTCTCTCCAGCACTCACCATTTGAGTCTTGTTTGCCTAATATCTTGTTTGTGTGCTATGTTTATATAGTTCTGCCTACAATAGTTGCACCTGCACTGAACACACATGGTCTTTTTTTCTTGCCATCTTCCCCTAAATGATACAGTGTAACAATTCTTTACATTGGATTTACATTGCTTGGAGTATTATAAGCAATCTAATGATGATTTAAAGTAAGAATGCCCATAAATTATGTGCAAGCACTATGCCATTTCATATAAGGGACATGAGCATCCTCAAACTAAGTATCAACTGGACATCTTGGAACAAATCCCCTATAGATACCAAAGGACAATTGTAAACTCAAAAGTGTTTTCTTATGCTTTCATATACAGTTTCTTATTTCAAATTAAGAATCAGAGCCTTCAGCTTATAAAAGGATGAAACCAGAAGCAGGACTGACGTTTCCAGATTCTAATTTGACTATTCACACATTAGAATGCACACATTCTAATTGGTAGTGGAATCCCTGTTTTCACAAAAAACTTTATGGTACCCTGACTCAGCAAGGGGTATGAAATAGATCAGTAATTGACACCTTCAGCAGTAGACAGGGGTAAAGATGGCTGCTTTTCTGCAATTTTACTTTTGGCTTATTCCTCACTGTGTTCCATTAAATAATATGCATTCAATTGCCTGGTGAATGATGTGAATGATAATCGTAAAGGGTAATGAGGATACATTTGATCTTGTCTATGTTTAATAGTAGGAAATTAATTCTTGATTATTTCAGGAGGAAGAATGGGATTTGAATGGAATCCTGAGGAATGGAAAGGATCCATCTAGGTAAGAGAAAAGGTTGAAACATCAACTGATACATAAAGAAAGGAAATGCAGTGGCCATTATGGGAAAAAAATCATGAATCCAATTTGGATTCATTATTTTTAATAAATAAGCTTGTATTATATTCCAATTTTTTAATAAATAGGCTAGTATTATATACTTAATTGGCAATATATGGCAGTTTGATTTCCTTTGCTCTATGCAAATTGTACCAAAGATATATGTTGTTTTAAATTTATTAGAAATGTATAAAATATCCTCTCAAATGACACTACAACAGGAATCAAAAACATGAGAAACTTATCTTTGATTTACCTCAGAAAATATTAACAACACACATAAACTGTACCATAAAAGCTTAAAACATTGTGCCAAAAATGTAGTATTTTTATGCCAGTTTACAAAAACATGATATCTGTAATAGCGTCTTGGGGGAAATATCATATGTGCATGTTTGAAACGATTGTGAAAGCCCCCAGATTCCATTAATATTGCATATGGACAGTAGATTTACATAAACCAATCCTCTAGAAATGGAATCCGAATGATACCAGCAGCTCAGAGCATCAGCTAACATTAACAAAGAAATTCAGCATATTGGTGATCAACTTATCTGTTTTATATATGATATGAAATATTCAGTTTCACCCTTAACTCTCCTGAGTTGGTAATTATACTGCAGCCCAGGGTTCTTTCTGCACTCATTGTATATAAGGCAACATGTCATTGGTCTTCCTGTCTTTATGTTGATAAGCACTCAACTAAAATATAGATGCTGGATAAACTCAAGAAAACCAATTTTTCAAAAAGAAGGAGGCCTTCTCAGAAGAGAACACTTAGTTATGCTTTCAAGATCACTTATCAAAGATGAATTGCATCTAAAAGGAAAAATCAGCTTTGACAATAAAGGGAAAAAAAAGTAAGTTAAGAATCATGAAAAAATAAAGTGGAATGCCAATTTAAAAAATAATTAAAGAGAAGCATTATGCTTTTTATGAGACTAATAAAAATGAGATCTGCAGGAGCTTATTAGTAGTAAGTAAACAAACTAAAAAGTATAATTTCCCATTTTTGTTTCATTATATAAAATTATTAGTTTCTATTCTGTATCAATGGAGAGAAAGCCAATAAAGTAATGATTCAAGGCTGATTTGATGCATATATCACAGATTTTAAAAGAAAGGAAAAAACTCTACACCAGAAGTTCCTATTATTGATGTATCTTTCACTGATTCAGTCTTCAATTAATAATCTATTTGGGATTAAGATAAAGAATCCTAATAGATAAACCATATTGCCATATCTTGGAAAACCAAAAATGTCACCCAATTTCTAGGAACATGCAAAGATACCTTATAGAATAATTTGATGAGGGAGGAGTTTATTGACTTGTTTAGCATTTTTTTCAAAGAGATTTTTAAACAAGGTATAACGACCAACAAGTGGCCATATTCAGAATAAACTAGAGTAAGGTAGAGAGAACAGGAGCAGAAAGATTATGAAGGGAGGTCTGATTGCAATTCTGTGTTCCAATTTTTGTGCAAAGGAAATTTTCCTGATGGCAAGCATTCGAGTGCAGCTCAGACCTATATGAGCATGATGTGTATATATCATTTGTCATTGTATCTCAGTCCTTTTAATTGTTGTTGTTGTTCTTAGGTGCTGTCAAGTCGAGTCCGACTCATAGAGACCCTATGTACAGCAGATCGAAACACTTGCCAATTCTGTGCCAGGCAAACAATCTTATTTATGTTTAAGCCCATTGTTGCAGACACTGTGTCAATCCATCTGGTGGAGGGTTTTCCTCTTTTGCATTGACCTGCCACTCTCCCAAACATGATGTCCTTCTCCAGGGATTGATCTCTCCTGACTACAT
>VMDO01001282.1:0-56128 GCA_007922755.1 Pedetes capensis
CCCCCCCGCCCCTCTCTTGTCTTCTCTGCAGTGGGAGCAGGTAAGGCCTTGGGCCCTGGTTCCCTGTTAGCGCCGCGCAGGCGCGTGAGGCACCCCCTCCTCAGACGGATGCATTGAGGTCCTTACCTTGCTTGCTTCCACCCCGGCCTCGCACCCTCCCTGTCTCCCGGCATCGCAGAGCCTGAGAGCTTGCCCCTTCCACGTACCGATGACCTCCAACCGCGCGGGCCTGACGCCATTTTGGGTGTCTTGTAGAGGGTGGGTGCCTCGGAGCTGGCGAAAGTGAGATCCCGGAATGTTGGTTTTCACCTGTCCTGACCCATCCCTTACACTCTCTTTGCTCACGCTCTTGTCATTTTAGTTGTCCCAGCTCCTAGACTATTTCTTCCTGTTTTTTCTTTCATTCTGACTCATACCTTTTTTCTGAAACCTCCAGACTTTCAGCTTCGGGACCACAGGCGCTCCATGCTGTCTAAAGCCACCAACCCCACTAGTCAGCATCCTTCAATTTAAAATGACACCGTGAACGTGGTAGACAAAGAGAGACAAACAGAACAGCTAAAACATCTCTGCAGTCAGGCTGTCGCTTGGGAAAGCTAGGGCCAAAGAGAGAGACCTGTTTATTTGGAAACGTTGGTTGTTTCCCAGTACCTTTCTGTTACTTCCGGGGCACTGGTGCAATTGGAAAGAACACAAATGGTGAGCCAGGAGTGAGGGTTTCTGTTAGAGGCAGGAGGCCCAGTTGGGGTAAAGCCAAGCTAGTGGTCCCATCAGTAGAATTTCCACCTGCAGACTTTCCTGTCATATATTTATTGATCTCCTCGGATTCTGCCATCAAGAGGAAAAGAAAGTTTGAGGGAATGGTTAAGTTAGCGCTCATGCAACTTAGTGAAGAAATGCATAATGATTTAGGAACTCCAGTTCTGGACAGTGGCTTTGCCTAGCTCTAGGCTCACCATTACACGCTTGCCAAGGTCTGGTGACCAATGGAAAGATCTGCAGGAATTCAGCATCCCTTAATTGCCACTCTTGTGGGCCTATTACATGCCCTCACCACGTTATAATCTTGACATGTTAATTTGTAAGTTAACAAATTTAGACCCCTCTTAAAAACTACATTTTATAAATGATCATTTTAAGGCTTTTGGGGAAAAAAGTCCTCCCTTTTCTAAAAACTTTAAAGAATTTTTGTTTTTTTAATGTGATACTGGGGGTTGAACCTAGGGTCTCATTCATGCTTTGCAACTGTACTACTACTGAGCTGCACCCCCAGACCATATTTTGCATTCTATTTTGAGACAGGTTCTGGCTAAGTTTACACAGGCTGCCTCTGGCCTTGAACTTGTGATCCTCCTGCCTCCCAAGCGGCTGCAATTACCCATGTGCATCACCGCACCTGGCTAAGTATTGAGGTTTGACTCAAGAAAACCTGAATAGTTGGGCAACAAAATTGGGTTAAAGTTACACATAGGCAGAAATTGCCAGGCACAGTGGTGCATGCCTATAATTTCAGCAACTCTGGAGGCAGAGGCAGGAGGATCGCAAATTCAAGACCAGAGGCAGTCTGCCTAACTTAGCCAAATGCTGTCTCAAAAACTAAAAAAGTGGGCTGGGGTTGCAGCTTAGTGGTGTAACACTTGCAAAGCATGTGAGCGCAAGGCCCTGGGTTCAACCCCTAGTACTGCAAAAAATAAAAAATAAAAAATAAGTTACATATAGACAGAAATCAGAGTTTAGCTAGGATAAGACCTGAAGACAACATCCATTCATCTAAAAGTGAAGAGTCTGGATTTAAAAGTGTTGTACTCTGGGACAGTTAAGTGGTATGAAATGGGCCTATGCATTCACTCAGTATTTTAGCCTGTTTATGGCATATGGCATATTAGAACTTAAAAATATCCAAGTTCCAGTCCTACCTCTGCCACTACAATAGTTTCAATACTAGTGTTACGACCATGCTCCTATAGTTATACGTATCTTCACTGCAAGGACAGATTATGAAAACTTACTTGAAATGTATACAGCACACGGGCCTTAGCCCCAATGATCTTGACCAGGAAGGGTTTTTTTTTGGTTTGGTTTTTGTTTTTGTTTTTTGAGACAATGTCTCCCTACAACCCATGCTGGCCTCTAATGCTCAATCCTCCTGCCTCAGCCTCTTGAGTGCTGGGATTACAGGCATGCATCACCATACCTAACAGGAACATGCATTATTTATTTATTTATTTATTTATTTTTGAGACAGAGTCTCACTGTTTCCTGGAGCTCACTGTGTAGCCCAGGCTGGTCTCAAACTCATATCAAGCCTCTTGCTTTAGCCTCCCAGGTACTGGAATTATAGATATATCCCACCACACATGGCTGGAATATGCAGTTCTAATACACCAGTTCTACCCCCAAATAACTCTGATTCAGTTGGACTTCTCACTGCATTTGGAGAAATCCTGTCCTTAAGTATTTAAACTCACTCTCTCTCCTGTCATGTAAGTTCGACTGTACCAACTTAGGCACCTACAGCATGTAAGTTAATACTCCTTAGTGTGATAGTGAAAATTAGTAGTTTACGCTCATTACTAATTAGAGTATGGGGCTGGGATTTAGCTCAGTTGGTAGAGTGCTGTGCTGCAGTCTCGGAGGTCCCGAGTTCAATTCCCAGCACCGCAAAAATAGGAGAAGGACCTGGCAATCCACTCCCGAGGCAATCCCGAAACAGTCAGCCATTGAAAACCCTATGAGGGTCGCTATGAGTCGGATACCGACCCGATGGCACCTAACAACAACAACAACTAATTAGAGTAGTGGCAGAGTTCCTTATTGCTGTGTTTCATCCTGTTAATTGATATTGAAGTGTTTAGAGGTGTCAAATGCTGCCTGGTAATTTAGTAAAAACTAAATTGTTGGAGAACATTCAGTGTCTTGGCCTTCAACAAGTATTGCCCAAGAGTACAAAGACTCTAGTCTTCAGGGGTTGGATATGTAGCTCAATGGTAGAGTACTAGGCTGACATGCTCATGGCCCTGGGTTCTATCTCTAGCACCATTAAAAAAAAAAAAAAAAGACTCTAGTCTTTAAAGGACAGCTTTTTTTTGGCTCAGACACTGAGATCCAGAGAAGTGCTTTTGAACAAAGACTGATAAAAAGACTTTGGCAAAGAATACTGGGGAAATTATTCTAGCCACCCCAAGTCATGAGGCTGTAGAACTTGATAAAGCAGAGACCAAGAGACTATGTTCACCCTATGAGAATGTCATTTGATTATAAGGAAATCTTGGAAACTGAAGTTTTCTAAAGCAGGGGTCCACAACACCCCCCCATACCACCCCCCTCCCAGCTACAGACAGGTACCTGTCCATGGCCTATTAGGAGCCAGGTCACACAGCAGAACAAAAGTGGCAGGCAAGTGAACAAAGCTTCATCTATATTTATAGTTCCTCCTTATTACTTAACTCATTCCATGAAACTGATCCCTGGTACCAAAAAGGTTGGGGATCACTGTTCTAGAGGAAATCATTTCAGGATTCTGATTCTGTCTCTGCTGATGACTTGAGGTCAATCACTCTGCTCTAGGCCAGTTAAGCTTTCTAAAGCCCCTTTTCTACTATTAGAGATGTCCCAGGAAGGACAGTGTTTACAATGCCACTTCTGTACTTCCAGCTCTCCTGCCCACAGCCCCTCACCCCTGAAAATGTATGCCTGCTCCAAGTTTGTCTCCACCCCATCCTTGGTGAGTACTGCTTTTTCTAGGAGAATTTTAGAGGAGGGGCTCCCTGTTTCATCCTTGCTGTCAGACCTTATTCTTCATAGCTGGACTGGGGGAAGGTGGATGAGATTTTTGAGAAGGGAAAGCCCTTTGCTATTCTAACCTGACAGGAGAGGAAATGCTTGCGAGGCATTCCCCTGCCCCATATCCTTTGGAGGTCAGTTAATTCTTACCCAACCATGACAAAAATTACATTATTCCTAACACTGAAAAAATACGTTTCTGTGACCTGGAACCCAACCAGAAGTGGTAACCATAAAGATGATTATGTAGCCTGGACTGAGTATGTATCATGTGTAGGATCCCGTCCTGGGTGAGCTATAGCTAGGAGTTTATTCTGGGAACTTAAGTTTGGTGAGAGGCTAAAATCCACATAAATACACATTGGGGAAGTATTTGGCTCAGAAGCAACAGCCTGGAAGAAATTGAAAATTAATTAGATGGTAGAAGCAGTTAATTCATCAGTAAGTAAAAAGGAGTGATGCTGCTAGGCACCATGATGCATGCCTATAATCCCAGCAGCCTAGGAAACTGAGGCAGGAGAATCACAGATTTGAGGCCAGAGGCAATCTGTGCAACTTAGCAAGACCCTGTCAAAATAAAAATAAAAGGGTCGTTGGTATAGCTCAGCCGTAGAACACTTGCTTAGCATGCTCAAGGTCCTGGGTTCAACCCCCAAGTACTGCCAAAAGGAGGGGGGAAAAAAAGAAAAAGGAGTGATGTGTTAATATAGTAAGCGCCATTTACTGAGCACTTATTATGCAGCTGGTGTTAACTTTACCAATTTTTATACTTCATCTCATTTATTGCTCAAATCCACCCTGAGAGATGTTGTTGAGAGATGGTAGTTATTCCTATTTGATAGATGAGAAAACAGGCCTAGAACAGTTTAAGTGATTTATCTGGAGATTGCACAGCTGGTAGAAAGTTAGGATTTGAGTCTAGATCTCTCTGGCTCTAAAGGCCTGGCCATTAGCCACCATGTTACCTGATTTGGAGACACTGGCTTAGACTTTGTCATAAAAGGCTACTAGGAGGAGGCAAATTTTGAGCATAAATCTTTGTGTTTCTTTTCCAGAACCATATGCTCAGGGAACAATGCCATAATCCTTGGCTTCCTTATGCACTGGCACTTGTGTATCTATCTCTCTTGTTGAGTGAAGCGAATACTTCCGAGGCTTAGATTTCTTCTCATTTTCAAGAAGTCTAAAAGGGTACAGAAAGGGTGGGTAACCCCTTGTGACCAAAAGAGGAGCCAGACTTTCTTTCCTTAAAGCCTGAGGAGAAAAATGGTGTGGTTCTTGAATCTAAAATTTGTGCTCAGTGAAGTGGCACAAACCTGTAGTCCCAGCGACTCAGGAGGTAGACGCAGGAGGATTGCAAGTTCCAGTCCAGAGGCAGCCTACATAACTTAGTGAGACCCTGTCTCAAGATAAAAAATTTAAAAAAGCTGTGGGTGCAACTCAGTGTTTCCAAAAGCACGCATGAGGCTCTGGGTTCAACCTCCTAGTACCACAAAAAATAAAAATAAAATTTACGTAAGCCAGGAGTAGTAATATATTCCTGTAGTCCAGCTACTCAAGAGACTGAGGCAACAGGATCACTTGAGCCCAGGAGTTCAGGGTCAGCTTGGGCAATATAGCAAGACCCTATCTTTTAACAAATATAATTTGCTAAAAGGAAGAATGATCCAAGATTCTGATTAAGTGCAAAAAGAATAGAAGGGGCATCAGAGATGATCCTATCTGATGAAGTGACAACTTGGCATGGTTCTGAAAGTCTTCTCCACAGTCTTCCTTGACCTTCTTGCCTATGTTCACACTAGGTCAGGAACACTTCTCAGCTGCTGAGCCGGCCTCTGTCTATAGTGGTGCTGAACCGACCAAAGAAACTGACAGATGAGGTACCTTAACAGGTGGAGTTGGAACTGTGGTTTGGGGGTGAGTGGTCGGAAGGGTTACCTACCAGAACCAGTAGGGGGAGTGCTGAGGACAAGCATCACAGACTGAAATTTGGGAAGGATCAAGGCCATTGATCCTTCCCCTCCCTTCCTCCCTAGAGAAAGAGGACAGTTACCTTGTATATTTCAGTTTTTTCCAGCTTTGCCATCGGCACTACATGCCCCTGTGTGCCACTGCTAACTGTCATTTCTTGGCCTACTCTACTGACTTTAGTTTCCAGGCACTGACAGGCTAGGGCCTCAGACTTACATTTCTAGACCTCACCTGAGTTGTGACGGTATCTGAAGTCTATCTCCCACATTAAAATGTTCTATTTACCAGTATTTTAGGGAGTTTTCCAGGGAGTTAAATGATTTTCCATTTGGGGGAGAAACCCCACGGGATCTGACAGCTTAGAAGGTTTTAAATGGTATAAATGTTTCCAAAGCCAAAAAGGAGGTTCAAAAAAATTTGCCTCTAACTGCTTCTTCTTCACAGAGCTTCAGCAGCTTGGCCGTACCGTGTCCCCTGACCTCAGTTATCCCTAGCCGCAGCTTTCAAACCAGCGTCATTTCAAGGGACATCGACACAGCAGCCAAGTTCATTGGGGCTGGTGCTGCCACTGTTGGGGTGGCTGGTTCTGGGGCTGGGATTGGGACTGTATTTGGGAGTCTCATCATTGGTTATGCCAGGTAAGATAAATTGGGCCCCTCACTGACTCTGTATACTTCGAAAGATCTAGGCAGAAATATTAGGAAGTCTAGAGCTGCTATACTGTGCAGTAGCCACTAGCTATATGTTGCTCTTGTTAATTTAAATTTTAATTAATTAAAAATACATAAAATTTACATTTTCAAACCTGAGCATGGTGGCACATGCCTGTAATTCAGTGACTTGGGAAACTGAGGCAAGAAGATCATTGAGTTTGAGGCCAGAGGCAGCTGAGTAACTTAGCAAGACCCTGTCTCAAAATAAAATTTAAAAAAAATTAAAAATGGACTGGGAATGCAGCCAAGTAGTAGAGCACTTGCAAAGTATGTATAAGGCCCTGAGTTCAACACCTAAGTACTGCAAAAAAAAAAAAAAATTTTTTTTTTTCAATTTCTCAGTTACACTTATTTTGAATGTTCAGGAACCACATATGGCTAGAGATTACTATATTTGATGGTGCAGATACAGAACATGAACATCATTGAAGGAAATTCCATTGAACAGCATTAGTGTAAAACAGAGATTGGCAAACTAAGGCCTGAAGGCTGAATTTGGACCACAGCCTGGTTTTCTGTGGTTGAGTTCAGAATGGATTTTTACATTTTTTAAAGGTTATTTAAAAGTAAAGAGAGAGATTTTGAATGTTCTTATAAGGAAAAGATAAATGTTTAGGTGCTAGGTAGACCAGTTACCATGATTTAGTATATATCAGAATAAAATTTATAAAATTGTATTTGCATCAAAGATTAAAAAAAAATGAAAACAGAGACCATATATACCCCACAAAGTCTAAACTATTTACTATCTGGCTCTTTACAGAAAAGTTTGCCATCCCTTATTGAGAGCTCAGTCATTTTGGCTTTACTGCTGTTTTTTCCATCTCTGGGAGTTCCTTATGTCTCTCCTGGGACAACTGCCTCTGCAGCCAGCCCTACTGGTCCCTGCCATATGGGATTATTTGGTCCCCACCAACTCTGGACAACTCATTGTTAGAACTAAATTAATCCTCTGGAGACTAACAGGTTCTCTTAATGTCTTTAGGGAAATAGAGTTATTTTTTAGGATTTGTCTTAAACAAGAAGCCTAACTGCTTCTGTGTCCACAATTTTGTTAAAAGCTGGTGTTGCTTTATCTTACTCATCAAAACTTAGAAATACCAGCACTGGGCACTGTGGCACACGCCTATAATACCAGCGTGTGTAATCCCAACAGTTTGGGAGGCACAGGAAGGAAGATCACAAGTTTGAGACCAGAGGCAGTCTGTGTAACTTGGCGAGACCGTGTCTCGAAAAAGTATAAAGAATGGGCTGGGGGGTGCAGCTCAGTGGTCCAGCACTTGCAAAGCATGCAGGTGTGAGTCCCTGGGTTCAACTCCCAGGACCGCAAAAAAAAAAAGACTTAGAGATATCAATATGTAATAGGAATTATATATTGACTTTCAAAGTTGGGAGTCCATTATCCTACTTTGATTCATACCATAGATATCACAGACCACTTTTAGCATCTTAAAACCCAAAATCTTTGTACTAGTTTGAAATGAGAGAAAGAAAGCAGCTCCTCTGATTCTTGTGTTCTCAGGAACAGTGTTTTTCTAATCGTGTCCATAAAGACCTAGGATCCTGAGGATATACCTCAGAGACTCTTAGAGTGAAGGAGAGACCAGACAAGCATGTCCCCAACTTCTTTTGTATCATTTTCAGTTTGGCTTGTTTCCTGTGTTGGGGTTCTGCTCCTTAAAGTTTGCTAACACTACTGTAGAAAGACGCTGCCACTATGGGTAAATCTGTTTGCAGAGGGTGTTAAATGTCCAGGCCTAGAGATTTTAATTTATAGTGATGGTAAGGGTGGTCTGCTGGAGAAGGTAATGTTTGTATCTAGTCCATTTTACAAGACTTTAGATTGTGCACTCCCACCTCATTCAATCCCTGGTGAGAACTGGTGCATTAGGGTAAGAGTTTGGGCACCTGGTGTCACCTTGAGTGGTTCTTTTGTAAAATGAGCTTGAAGGGAATTCTCCCTAATCCACCTTAGATTTTTGACCTTTGCTTTGTGTGGACTAGAAATTCAGTCTCGTTTTCTCCTCTTCTCCCAGGAACCCTTCTCTGAAGCAACAGCTCTTCTCCTATGCCATTCTGGGCTTTGCCCTCTCGGAGGCCATGGGGCTCTTTTGCCTGATGGTGGCCTTTCTCATCCTCTTCGCCATGTGAAGGAGCCGTCTCCACCTACCATAGTTCTTTCTCCCATGTCTTGTCTGCCCTGTGTGTTCCTTTTCCTATAACTCCTCAGGAAGTCTGGGAAAAGTGGTTGGCTCAGGGTTTGACAGAGGGAAAACAAATAAATACTGTATTAATAAGATGTTTGTTGAGTCTCTTGTGTATATTTCTTTTCCACACTTGGCTGAGTGCCTGGGTGAGAGTACAAGTCCTGGAGGGCAATGATGGTTCTAAACTCAACAGGTATCTGGGCTCATTTACTGTTTAATTCTCTATTTCAGGAAAGCTTTATTGAAAATAGCTTTCCTTTTCAGCCAGGCACAGTGGCATATGCATGTAATCCCAACAATTCAGCAGGTGGAGACAGGAGGATGTAGGTTCGAGGCCAGAGGTAGCCTGTGTAATTTAACAAGACCCTGTTTCAATTTAGGAAATAAAAAAGAGGCTAGGGGTGCAGCTCTGTAGCAGAGTGTTTGCAAAGTATGTGTGAGGCCTCGAATTCAGCCCCTCAAAACCGCAAATAAAAGAAAATAGTGTTTCCTTTTAATAATCACCTGGTATGACCTGTTTCTTGCTTTGGAGGATTGGGGTTAGTAGCAGTTTACAGTGTGTGTTTAAAATGATGCCTAATAAGCTTTTTTTTTTTTTTTTTTTTTTTTTTTTCCTGTGCTGGGGGTTGAACCCAGGGCTCACACTTGCATGCTCTGCAAGTACTGGACCACTGAGCTGCACCCCTAGCCCATTTTTTACTTTTTGAGACAGGGTCTCGCTAAATTACACAGACTGCCTCTGGTCTCAACTTGCGATCCTCCTGCCTCTGCTTCTTGAGCCGCTGGGATTATAGGCGTGCACCACTGTGCCCAACACCGAATAAGCTTCTTGTAAACAATCTCTATGCTATTCTGGCTCAGGTCCTGTCACCTACTCATCTATTGTATTTGTTTAAGATAAATCCTCTTACCTAGCTACCTGCCTCCACTCTTCCCTCTAGCATTTACCCCTACTCTGTGCCAGGTGAATCCTCAAGTACAGGAGTCGTTTTGTCATTTATTTTACTTTATTATTTTGAGATAAGGTCTCACTAATTTGGCCAGGCTGGCCTTGGAATGCCTGAGCTCAAATGATCCTCCTGCCTCAAACTTCCCAGTGCTGGGATTAAAAGCATGTATGGGCCTTGTCTTATGTTCCCATACATTTCCTAAGGTGGACTGTCACTTTTCAAATGCTTTCTTGTCCTTACCATATCTTCCAGTTTGGCCCTTTCTCTGCTCATCTCTTCTTGCTTTCTCTGAATCTGCTCACTTTCCTTTTTCAGACTCTGTTATCCTTAAAGACTTGACTTAAATGTTACCTTTTCCTCCACAGAGTTATTTCCTAGTTTCCATCCACACCCAGTCAAACAAGCATTAACCCCTATAAAGGGCTATAGAGCATGTTGTATCTCCTTTGTAATACTTATGGTCTATGATAAATTTAGGTTCATGTACACATGGACACTTTATCTTCCAAACTAGATTGTCAGTTTCTTGAGGCAGGGATTATATACTCATCTTTATATCTCTAAAAGTATCTGGCATATCTCAGCAAGTACTTTGTCAAATTTTTAATTTAATCACCCGATCCATTCTCTTCTCTTCACAAGTGAATTAAAGCATTCTCTCTGAGGCATTCACTGGCAAAGCCAGGGCCATTTCTTGTAGTCCTAGGTAGGGTACAAGACTACCACATTGTTGTGGAACTCTTCCTAATCATACTGTTGGTGGTGACTGTTGAAAATGTAAGGAAAGAGCAGAGTAAACAATGATAAACTGCTGGGGGGTTAGCTCAGTTGGTAAAGGACTTGCTTAACATGAACTGAGGCCCTGGGTTCAATCCCCCACACCAAGACCACCACCAAAAAAATGCCTCAAGACACCTGGGTACTATGGCTCAAGCCTGTAATCCTAGATACTTAGGAGGCTGAGGAAGGAGGATCTTGAGCTTGAAGCCAGAGGCAACCTGTGCAAATTAGACCCTGTCTCAAAATAAATAAAAGAGGCTAGGGTGCAGCTCCGTGGTGGAGTGCTTGCCTGGTATGAACAAGGCCTTAGGGTCAACCACCCAGTACTGGGGCATGGGGGGAGCCTCCAGAGGGCTAGGGGATTGATATAAAGGTGAAGAATTTCTTATGTTTTTCTAAAGGTTATGTAATCTTTGACCTACAGCTGTACCACCCAGGCACCAGATCTCAGAAGCTAAGCAGGGTCAAGCCTGGTTATAACTTCAATGGGAGGCTGCCTGGGAATACCAGGTGCTGTCAACTTGGGAGAAGGACCCAACAGCCCACTCCTGAAACAATCAGCCATTGAAAATCCTATGAATAGCAGAGAAGCACTGATAATATAGTGCCCAGCATGGCACAGTGTTGGGGAGTGTTTTGTCTATTGTACATAGGATTAGTATGAGTCCTGATTCAACAGCACCTAACAGCAATAATAATACAAACTTTAAATAAGCTTTATCTTCTTGTTAGGTGCCGTTGAGTTGGTATCCAACTCATAGAGACCCTATGTGCAACAGACAAAAAACTATTGTCAGTGCTTCTCTGCTATTCACAGGGTTTTCAATGGCTGATTTTTTTTTTCTTTTTTGTGGGGGGAGTCTGTCTCCCACCCCTACAGCACCTGGTGTTCCCAGGCAGTATCCCATCCAAGTATTAACCAGGCCTGACCCTGCTTAGCTTCTGAGGGCTGACGGATCAGAAGCCATAGTGGCATGTCTACAGGCAAGCTTTATCTTACACAGCTTGAAATAACTGGGTATAATCTAATGTCCTTTCAGAAATGATAATGTAGAGGATCATATGGTTTCACTTTTGGTTCAATGACTTAAAGTCTACAACAGGTCACTGGTCACCCCATGTCATTCATTTTTGCCCTTTTGATACTGTGAACAAAGATTGAAAGAGAAGATCTATCCATAGTTTGCTTCCAGAATCCTGTACTATCCTAAAATAACTATTTTCTGGGCAGTAGACCTCACAAGGACAGGTTCTGACTTCTGTGTCTAGCCAAGAGTTGTTAAGAAGTATCTGTTGTTAGGTGCTGTCAAGTTGGGTCTGACTTGTAGTAACCCTATGCACAAGAAAATGAAACACTCTACAACACTGCAGTGCCCAGTACTGTTGTCAGTGCTTCTTTGTTATTCTTAGGATTTTCAATGGCAGATTGTTTCAGGAGTGGGTTGCCATGTCCTTCTTTCTAGCATGCAGCACCTGATATTTCTAGGTGGTCTCCCATCTGAGGAATAACCAGGCCAACTCTGCTTAGCTTCCAAGATCAGGTGGAATCAGATGATAGGGTGCTATGACTGCAGATGGGAAGCATCTACATATTTTTGAAATAAGCAGTAGCCCCTCCTTTTTTTTTTTTTTTTTGTTGTTGTTGTTATTGTTGTACTTGGGGGTTGAACCCAGGGCCCTTGCACATACTTTACAAGCACTCTACCACTGAGCTGCACCCTCAGCCCAGTTTTTATTTTTATTTTTATTTTTATTTTTTTGAGTCAGGGTGTTGCTAAATTATGCAGGCTGCCTCTGGCCTCAAACCTACAATCCTCCCTAGTTGTTGGGATAACAGGCATGTACCACCATGCCCAACTCCCTCTCTTTGTTTTGGTCACTTGAATTTGAACTTCTTGTTGCAGGCTCTATTGCCCCAGCCCCTTCCTGAGTTATCAGGTAATCTCTTTTCTTTCTCACCTTGGTCATTTCTCAAATTCAGTTGAGCTAACCCTTTAATAACTTAGGTGCTTGGGGAGAGCAGAGCTTCACAGCCCATGTGTTTTTATTCTCTCTGAGGTGAATGATGAGATGGCTGTGCAAGAAGGCTGGCAGCAAATTATTCAGGAGTCAAGGCAACCTAGGTTCTCTCAGCTTCAGGCCCCAAAAGACACATGGACAACCCAAGTCACCAACAACTTAGGGTAAAGGAGTGCTGTGTTTGGTAGAGAAAACAGTTTGAGAGCAAATTTTCTGAAGATCACTCCAACTTTGATAACATGGTTATGAAAGTTTTCTGCTTGTCCTTGTTTTAAAATAGCACATAATTTGAAATCAGGAGACTTCAGCTCTAATTCCTCTTGTAACATTGGCCACTGACACTTGTTAGATCAATAACCAGCAACTTTCTAGGACCTCTGTTTCTCCTCTCTAAATAGGGGTAATAATGCTTATCCCAGGGATTATGCAAGTGCACAGAAGTACTTGGAGCGTTTGAAAAGGGCAGTGCCATCAAAATTCAATGGATATTGATTATAATTTTTCCCCCATTCTTCATGGAACTCAAAGCTTCTCCCTCTTCTGGTTGGCATAGAGAAGGGAACTGACCATTCAAAAGTTTTAATCTGGACAGAAAGCTGATGAAGAGAGAACCCAGGGATGCTGAAGACAGCAAGACCTGCTTCCCTCTTCTGCTGGCTTAGTTTTTTCAGGAGTCAGTTATGTTTCCTTAGCACTAGAGGAGGAGAGTCAATAGGTTAGTGCCATCCTAATTGGAAGTAAATGATGCCCTTTGAAAATCCTCTAAGTGCTAAACAGCAGTAATGAGGAGCCCTGCCCCAGCCTCCCTTTCAGGGTAGATTTATTAATGTGAGCCCTTCTCAAAGTCAACAGGATGAGAAAATGGCTAAGAAACAACACCGGGGATTTAGCTTCAGGTGATATCCAAGAAACTAGAGCAGCTCTCTATTTTACCTTCACTCAAGGGAAATGAGATGAAAGAATATTCAGGTTGAATTCTGAAAGAAAAAGGAAGAGCAGTAATATCACATTGGTGAATAAAGAATATTGTCCAAAGCTGGGCATGGTGATACATGCCTATATTCCCAGCATTTGGGAGGTAGAGGCAAGAGGATGATAAGTTCAAGGATAACCAGGGCTATATAGTGAGACCCTGTTTCCAAAAAAAAAAAAAAAAAAAAAAAAAAAATTTTTTTAAATATTGTCTTAGTCCTTCAAGTTTTGAGCAATGTAACTTTGTCTTTATTGAGCCATATCTCAAAATACCTTGCTGTTGCCCACATATATTCTTAGCACACACTCCTAGACAGCTTGGTATTCTCACCATCTAATGAGGAAAAACTAAAACATAGGAAGATCTTTTGGTCCCCAAGCATTTATTTTTTGAGCATTTACCTTAAGGTACTGTGAATATTGGTATATTGTGATCGTAATCAAAGTAGCCACATTAGATACGGCAAAAGATGTGTATGAAATACTGGGCATGAGAACAGGCCTCTTATGTCAAATGTTTGACTTCTCTTATTAGTGTAAAATGATTTATTCCCATTTCCTCCTCTCTTTCCCCCAAGAAAATCATTTCCTCTCATCTTGCTGTGGTAGGCAGAATTTTTTAAATGACTCGTTGGAAAGAGCTGAGAGTATGGCTTAGTGGTAGAATGCTTGCCTAGCATGCACAAAACCCTAAGTTCAATTCCTTAGCACCACAAAACAAATAAATTAGTAAATAAATAACTTTCCTTTTAAAGATGCCCTGCTCTAATCTAATCCCCTGAAACTGTGAATTTGATACTACTCCCTGGTTATGTTATATGGCAGTGTTGTCTTAGGGAGATTATCTGGATGGGCCTGATTTAATCACATGAGCCCTTAAGAGCAGAGAACTTTCTCAAGCTGGTAGCATTAGAGGAAATCAGAGAAAATTGAAGAAAGGATTTAATGAACTGTTGCTGTCCTTAAGGATAGAGAGGACTATCCACAAAGACCAGAAGCTAGGCTCTCAGTAACCCCCTAGCTAGTAGCCAGAAAGCAAATGGGAACCTCATCCTACAGTTACAAGAAACAGACTTCTGTGTGGGATGTGATTCTTCCTCAGAACCTCCAGAGAATGCCCCAGCCAAGACAGCAATCTGCATCTTAACTTCATTGACTCTTTCGTATTCTAGGAAGGCTAAACAGGAAAGACATTTAAACCAAAAATGTATGACACACTCTTCTTCATTTGTGTAAAATGGGAACCTTTTTCTTGCATGTTCAAGAATTGTGACTAGGTTATCTGGGAGCTGTTGGGTACCATAGAGTTGCATTTGGCTCATAGTAACCTTCATAGGGTGAAAAATGGCTAATTGTTTCAGGATCACTTTGGGAATGGACTGCCATGGCCTTCTTCCGTTTTTGCATTGCTGGGGATCAAACTGAGGCCACAGAGTTCAGAGCAATACCCTACCAACTGGGCCAAACCCCAGCCCAAGACAGAATAGAAATCCTTGACCAGAGCTCCTTGCATTATATCACTCTGCCTTCTGGGGGCCAGGATGTCATTGGAGGAGAGGGAAGGAAGTCTGGACAGTTTCTGAGGTTTCTCAGTGAAGATGATTGGTATGTTTTCCTTAGAATTACTGTTCCTGCTGTTATCTTGCAAACAGGTAGCATTCTGCCCACTCCCAGGTTCATTTACTTCACTGGTCATTTTCTGAGTTTCTGGACAGGCTCAGCTTAGTGAGGTGCTGGGATTTAGCTCAGTTGGTAGAGCATCGTTCTGCAGTCTCTGAGGTCCCGAGTTTGATTCCCAGCACCACGAAAAATGGGAGAAGGACATGGCAACCCACTCCTGAGGCAATCCCGAAATAATCAGCCATTGAAAACCCTATAAGAGTCGCTATGAGTTGGACACGACTGGACAGCACCTAACAACAACAATAATCAGCTTAGTTGGATCAGCTCTGCCCCTTAGATGGATATTTTTAACCATTGTGGATTACAGCCTTCCAGGAACTGTGTAGCTGCTTTTATAGAAAATAACTGCATATCTTGCTAAGGATAATGGTTGAGGGGGTGTGAGTTTCTGTATATGTGCAGGGATGGTTTTTGAGCCTAAACAAATTTGTAGCCCTTCAGTATATACCCCTACAGCTTCTCCATCCACATCTCCTAATAACTGGAGCAGAGACTTCAAGTTTCCAAAACATAGTGGCAAAGGGTAACAAACAGCTAGCTCATAGTTCCCTTAGTAACAGCAGAACAGTCAACAGGGATTTAAGGTAAGGAGAAAGTTTAGCTCAGGAAAAGTCTGTGCAGTACAAAAGATTCATAAAGTAAGGGATATATGTTGTTGTTGTATGCCATCAAGTCGTGTCTGACTCATAGCAACCCTCACAGAGTTTTCAATGGCTGACTGTTCCGGGATTGCCTTGGGAGTGGATTGCCATGTCCTTATCCCATTTTTGTGGTGCTGGGAATCAAACCCAGGACCTCAGAGACTACAGAGCAGCACTCTACCAACTGAGCTAAATTCCAGCCCAGGGATATATAGCATGGCGGTAGAATACTTGCCTAGCAGGTTTTTTGCCACCATGGCAAAAAACAAAGACTCATAAGATTTTTCAGAAACCAGCTTGGTCCGATGGAGTAGTATGGATTCAACATCCCAGAATCCTGGGGTCAAGTGACTTATTCATTGAATGGTTTTTGGTTAACTTCCCATGCTGCCATTTCCTTCCTTTGTGTGAAAGGGAAGAGTATGTGCCTCCCTGAGATGTCACAGAAATAAACGAAATTAGTGATGGGTTGTTGTTATTGTTGTTGTTTTATTTTTTGGTGCCAGGGCTTGAACCCAGGATTTTACTCATGCTAAGCACACACTGTAGCACAGAGCCAATCTCCAGCCCAAAATTACTTGTTAGAGAGAGAGATTTTATAAATTATCTTTATCTCTGCTGTTTCTTATTACCAGTTTACCAGGGGTAACTTAATGCTAGGACTCTCTGCCAGTACTAAAATTAGACACTACCACTCTTCCTTTTCTCACTCTTGGTTTTGTTTTTGGGGTATGGGGAAGACATCAACACTGCTGGGGTTAATAATAAAAACTAAAGAAAAACTTCTCCCACTAGAAAACACTATTTTCATCCCAACCACTTTATCATCCTTTCAAAGAAATAATCCAAATTTGCCCTGGATTTTGGAAATGGGAGAGGATGAAATACACAGAAACAAAGTGACCGGCTGTTGGGCTTCTTATCTCTCCAGCCTCCCTTCCTTTCCCAGCGAGATAGGCTTTCTGCCTCTAAAACTGAGGTTCCCTGTCACATCACAAAAAGGCCTAGAGTTACTCCTAAATATGCTGACATCTTCTCTAAGGGTATTGGGTACTTTTCCTGCCCAGTGATATGAGAAAAAGGAATAGGAAAGGAGGGACTCAATTTTTTCCAGCTGCAACCTAGAGAGAAAAGGAACAAATTCTTCACGAGGGAAGATTGTGTAAACAGCGCCTTTGGCTGGAGCCATAGAGTTGGGGAAGAAAAGAAAGAGATCTTTGTTCTCCCCTACCCCCGCCAGAGCACAATCGTAGAGCTAGGATTGTTTGCTTTGGCAAGAGACTCCCTGCCTGGAAGGACTAGGCGTTCCAGAGCCTGGAGAGGCCTCTGTTGGGTTTCCCAATGGAGCTGAGGAGAGGACAACCCCCAACTTAAATCCTTTACTTAAGGAAGTGAGCTGGAGAGCCACAGGCCTAGGGCGACTGACATGTTCTCCAGCTTTGTTCTCCTCCTTCCCTTCCCACCTTTTTTTTTTTTTTTTTTTTGCTACTTGGGGTTGAATACAGGGCCTCATGCTTGCATGCTTTGCAAGTGCTGTACCACTGAGCTGCAGCCTCAGTCCATTTTTTTGCTTTTTGAGACAGGGTCTCCCTAAATTATGCAGACTGCCTCTGGTCTAGAACTTGCAATCCTCCTGCCTCCGCCTCTCGAGTCGCTGGGATCACAGGTGTGCGCCACCAAGCTCTGCTCTACCTTTGCCTTTCTCATTTGTTAGTTTAGTGATCTCAGTCTTCCTGCCTTTGAGGGTGCTTTAGGTGTTCTATCCCAAAAAGCTACATTTTCAGAGAGCAAAACAATGCCAGGGCTCTACTGTAAGGAATCCACCAATAAAGAGGGATTCCAAGGTCATCTTGTTCATCCTGTGACTTTTAGGTTGCATTACACATGACCGTGACAGTTGCCATGAATCTTTCCAAGGATGTCCAACTTTTCTTGGTTAACGGTAGTATCTCACAAATGTAGTATTTATGTGGTGCCTGATTATGTCAGATACTTTACAAGTGCCATTTCATTTAATCCTCATGACCACCCTCTGACATAGATATAATTGCCCCCATTTTACAGATTAGGACACCAGGGATAAGCAATATTAAGTCATTTTTCCAAGGTTACACAGATAATATATTAGTTTGCTAGGACTTCCATAACAAGATACCACAAACTGAATGGGTTTAAGAACAGAAAGTTACTGTTTTAGTTCTAGAGCCTAGAAGTCCAAGATCAAATATCACCAAGGTTGGTTCCTTCTGAGGGCTGTTAGAAATAATCTGTTCAGCCGGGTGTAGTGGCCCACACCTGTAATCCCAGCAGCTCGGGAGGCGGAAGCAGGAGGATCGCAAGTTTGAGACCAGAGGCAGTCTGTGTAATTTATTGAGACCCTGTGTCAAAAAGTTAAAAAATGGGCTGGGGTGCAACTCAGTGGTCCAGCACTTGCAGAGCATGCAAGCGCGACGCCCTGGGTTCAACCCCCAGTACCGCTAAAAAAAAAAAAAAAAAAGAAAGAGAGAAAGAAAGAAAAGAAAAGAAATAATCTATTCAGGGCCAAGCACAGTAGAGCACACCTGTAATCCCAGCGATTTGGGAGGTGGAGGCAGGAGGATCACAAGTTCGAGACCAGAGGCAGTCTGTGTAATTTAGCAAGACCTTGTCTCAAAAAGTAAAAAATGGACCGATGGCGCAGCTCAGTGGTCCAGCACTTGCACAGCACGCAAGCATGAGTCCCTGGGTTCAACCTTCAGTACCGCCAAAAGAAAGAAAGAAAGAAAGAAAGAAAGAAAGAAAGAAAGAAAGAAAGAACTAGCTTCTAGTGTTTTTCTGGCAATCTGGAGTTCCTTGGCATGTAGATCTGTGCCTTCATCTTCATATGGCATTGTCCCTCTGAACATGTCTGCGTCTAAATTTCCCCTTTTTATAAGGACAATACTCATACTGAATTAGGAGTCTACCCTATTTAAATATAATCTCATCTTAACTAATTATATCTATGATCGTTCTCTTTCTAAATGAGATCACATTCTGAAGTAGAAGGGGTTAGTACCTCAACATATGCATTTTGGGGGAACACAATTCAATCTTTAATAGATGATAAATTGCTTTGCCAAGATTTGAACGTGGGTCCATCTGACTCTAAAGCCACTTATGCTTGCTCCACTGTACTATGCTGCTCCCTAAAAATCAGAAAGTTATTCAAAATGTCTTCTGGCTTCCAATATCTCCTTTCTTCAATTCCAACTCTGTATGACTGCTATTAATTATCTTTCTGAAATATAGATTTGATCAATCACCCTCCTACTCAAAAACTTTTAGTAGCTTCCAGTGGCTATACAGACTTCTGACAAAGTCCAGAAACATTTTGGTGGTAAACAAGGCCTTTCTTAAGAGAAACCAGAGTATTTCAAGGGATTTCTTTCATGCTTATCTTTTTAGCGTACTTTCTCACCACTCTCTCCCCGTCTCTCCTCTCACCATAATCTCCAACCACACTGACCGATGCAGAGTCTTTCAAACATATTATGCTTATATACTCCTTCGGATCTTGCTTTCCTCCATCACTTCTCTAATCTGTTCCTGTTACACTTATCCTCATGTCCGCTATTCAAACAAAACCTAACACTCATCCTTAATTTCTCCACTTCCTTCACTCTACCCATCCATCTCCACTGTGACCACCCTTGTCTAAACCACTATAATCTCTCCTTGTACTACTGTTAATAGTCTCCCACCTGGTCTCGATGCTTCCATGCAAGTCCACTTCCTAGGGAAGTAATTGTTTTATTGTTGTTGTTGTTGTTGTTGTTAGATGCTGTGGAGTTGGGTCTGAGTCATGGCAACCCTATGTACAACAGAATGAATCCCTGATACTGTACAATGTTTGGCACTATTGTCAGTGCTTTTCTGCTATTCATGGGGTTTTGAAGGCTAATTATTTCAGGATTGTTTCAGGAATGGACTGCCAGGAATTCTCCCATTTTATGGTGCTAAGGATTGAACTTGGGCATCAGAGGGTGCAGAGCAAGCACTCTACCAACTGAGCTAAATCCCAACCCTGGTGAATTATTATAGAAAACTTGTGATTATATTATTCAGAATAAAACCACCAATGGCTTCATATTGAACTTAGAATCAAATCTGAAGTCCTCACAATGCCTATATATAATGCCTTTATATAATCTATAATCATGTGACCAATTATCCTAGATTTAGTGGCTTAAAACAACAAATATTATCTCCCAGTTTCTGTGAGCCAGAAATCTGAGAGTGGCTTAGCTAGTTGGTTTTGGTTGAAGACTTCTCATGAAGTTGCAAGTGAGATGTCAGCTAAAGCTTCAACCCAGTTGATTCAAGGACTGAAGCTCAAGAATCCAGTTCTAAGATATCTTACTCAGATGGCTGTTGGCAAGAGATCTCAATTCCTTGTCATGTGGGCCTCTCCATGGGCTAGATGAGTACCCTCATAATGTAAGACCTGGCTTTCTCCAGAATGAATGATCCAAGAAAAAGAACAAAGGGAAAGCTCCAGGGTCTTACAGCCTAGTCTCAGAAGTCTCGCACCATCACTTTTGTCTTGTTCTCTTTGTTAGAAGCATATCACTAAAAACAGCCCACACTCCAAGGAAATTGAGGTAAAATGAAGTGAGGTGAAGAGTATCAAAGAAGTTATGGACACATTTAAAACCATACTCTTTCCCAGTCGAGATTCTTTTTTTACTCAGATTTATTGAGGAATAATAATTTACAGACAATAAAATTCATCATTTTCAAATGCATAGTTTGTTGAGCTTTGGCAGATGTATACAATCATCACAACTGACATGCAGAACATTTCTATCATCTCAGCAAATTCTCTTGTACCCTTCTGTAGTCAATGTACCCCACCATCACCACCATGGTACCACCATAGCCTCTAACAAACACTGATCTAATTCTTGTCCCTATAGTTTTGACTTTTCCAGAATGTTGTTAAAGACTTTACATCTAGCTTCTTTCATTTAGCATAATGCTTTTTATTTTGTTGCCCTAGTACTGGAGATGAATCCAGGGCCTTGAACATGGTAAGCAAGCACTCCACCACTAAGCCGTACCCTCAGCCCCTTTTTAATATCTTGAGACAAGGTCTTGCCAAATTCCACAGGCTATCTTTGGCCTCTTACCTGTTTTCCTCTTGCCTCAGCCTCCTGAGAAGCTGATATTACAGGCATGCACCATGGCACCTGATTCACCATAATACTTTTGAGATTCATCTGTGGATAGATAATAGATCCATGTTTTTGCATGTATTATTCTTTATTACAGAGTAATATTTCATTGTATGGGAGAAGGATGTGGCAACCCACTCCCAAGGCAATCCCGAAACAGTCAGCCATTGAAAACCCCTTGAGGGTCGCTATGAGTCAGACTTGACTTGACGGCACCTAACAACAACAATATTTCATTGTATGATGTACTATAATCTATCAACTGGTGTTAATATACATTTAGATAGTTTATAGTTCAGGACTGCTTCAATAAAGCTGCTACAAGCATTCATGTGCAGATCTTTGTGCAGGCATGTTTTTATTTCTCTTGTGTAAATAAGAGTGGGATTTCTAGGTTATGTGGTAAGTGAAGGTGTAACTTTATAGGAAATTGCCAAACTGTTTTGCAGAAAGGGTGTATCATTTTGCATTCTCACCAACATTATGTGAAAATTCCAGTTATTCTTCATCCTCTCTAGCACTTTGTACTGTCTGTATTTTTAATATTAGCTATTATAATGGGTTTGTGGTACTATCTCATTGTGGTTTTAATTTACATTTTCATAGAGCTAATAATGTTCAGCATCTTTTTATGTGCTTACATCATGTGTATTTTCTATTTGGTGAAGCTGTTCAAATCTTTTGCTAATTTTAAAAATTAGGTTGTTGCAGGTATGGTGGCTCACACTTGACTCAGGAGGCAAAGGCAGGAGGATTGCAGGTTCAAGGCCAAAGGCAGCCTGTGTAACTTAGTGAGACCCTGTCTCAAGATTTAAAAAAAAAAGGGCTGGGAGTGCAAGTCAGTGGTAGAGTGCTTGCAAAGCATTATGAGTAGGTTATTTTCTTATCATTAGTTGTGAGGTATTTCGTTTTATTTGGGTTTGTTTTATTTTTAATTTTTTTTTGGTGGGAGCAATGTCTTGCTATGTAGCCCAAACTGATTTTGAACCTCCCATCTTCCTACCTCAGCCTCCAAAGTGCTGAGACTACAGGCATATACCACCATGCCCAGTGAGAGTTTTTTTTTTTTTCCCTGTGGTATTTGGGGGTTGAACCCAGAGCCTCACACATACTTTTCAAGTACTCTACTACTAAGCCACACCCCCAACCCCTATTTTTATTTTTTATTTAGAGACAGGATCTTCCAAAGTTGTGCAGGCTTCCTCTGGCCTCAAACTTGTGATCCTCCTGCCTTAGCCTACTGAGTCACTGGGATTACAAGTGGTATGGTCCAGCAAGAGAGTCCTTTATGTATTCTGCATACCAGTTCTTTATCAGACATGCCTTTTAGAAATATTTTCTCCCAGCCTGTGGCTATCTTTTAATTTTTTTTTTTTAAAGACTCTGTCTCAAAAAAAAAAAAAAAAAAAAAAAAAAAAGACGAGTGGGATATGGCTTAGCAGTGGAGCACTTGCCTAGCATGAGCAAGGCTCTGGGTTTACCCCCAGTACTTAGGGGGTAAAAAAGGAACAGAGGTGTTTAATTTTAATGATGTCCACTTTTTTTTTTTCTTGTAGCACTTGGGGGTTGAACCCCAGACCTCACATACTTTGCAAGTGCTCTAGCACTGGGTTATATCCCTAGCCCACTTTTAAATTTATTTATTTGTTTATTTATTTATTTTATTTTGAGATGGGTCTTCCTAAGTTACACCAGCTGCCTCTGGCCTCAAACTTGTGATCCTCCTGCTTCAACTTACCAAGTAACTGGTATTACAGGCATGTGCCAATGTGCCCCGCAAAATCCAATTTTTAAAGAAATGATTTCCTTTTTTGCAATCTAAGAAATTTCTGCTTAATTGAAGATTACAAAAATTTTCAGTTGTGTTTTCCTCTAGAGGTTTTATATTTTTAGGTTTTACATTTACGTCAAGCATCCATTTCAAGTTGAACTTTTTTATGTGGGCCACAGTATGAATTGAGGGGCTTTTTCTTTGTTTTTGTTTGTTTTGCATGAAGATGTCTAATTATTTCACTGTCTGCAAAAAGTATCTTTTCTTCACTGAATTATCTTGACATATTTGTTGAAAATCAATTGACCATATGCAGTTATCCTGCAGCCGTAGCCCTGTGGCATCCAATCCTGTCAGATCTAAGCTGAGTCAGGCCTGGTTAGTACTTGGATGGGAGATCGACTGCCTGGGAACACCAGGCGCTGTAGGCTTGGGAGAAGGACCCACTCCCAAAAACCAATCAGCCACTGAAAACTATATGAATAGTAGAGAAGCATGACAATAGTATTTCATCTGTTTACATAGGGTCACTATGTGTTGGACACCGACTGAATGGACTCAATAGCACCTAACAACAATAATAATAAATATGCATGTGTGTTATATAATATATATTTAATATATACATATATATGTATATATATAAAATACACACACACACACACACACACACACACACACACACACACACATTTCCTTTAAGGTAGATTTTGGGGCTGGGGTTTAGCTCAGTTGGTAGGGTGCTGCTGTGTGCTCTCTGAGGCCCTGGGTTTGATCCCTAGCACTGCAAAGACAGGAGAAGGACATGGCAATCCACACTTGAAGTAATCCCAAAACAATGGCACCTAACAACAACAACAACAACAAGGTAGGTTAAGTTCCTATGATTGAGACCATGAAGTATTTCTCTTTTTGAGTCTGGGTTATTTCCTTAAAATGGTACTTACCAGTTCTATCCATTTTGGTGCAAATGACATAATTTCATTCTTCTTTACTGCTGAATAATATTCCATTGTGCATATATACCACAATTTTTAAATCTAATCCTCTGTTGATGGACATCTGGGTTGATGCCATATCCTTGCCATTGTGAAGAGTGATGCATTAAATTTGGAAGTGCAGGTGTGGCTATGGTATGATGACCTATCTTACTTTTGGTATATTCCTAGAAGTGGTACAGCTGGATCATATGGTAGTTCTAGTTTTAGTTTTTTAAAGTAGCTCCATATTGATTTCCAAAGTGGCTGAAATAATTTATAGTCCCACAAGCAGTACAAAAGGGTTCCTTTTTCTCCATATCCTTGCCAGTATTTGTTATTTGTTTTGTTAAACTTGGCCATTCTTACTCGAGTGGGATAGAATCTCAGTGTAGTTTTAGTTTGCATTTCCCTAATGGTTAGGGATATTGAGCATTTTTTTTCATGTGTTTATTGGTCATCTGTATTTCTTCTTTTGAGAACTATCTGTTCAGTTCCATTTCCCACTTACTCATTGGATTGTTACTTTGATGTTTACTTTCTTAAGTTCTCTGTATATTCTAGAAATTAATCTTCTATCAGATGGTTAGGATGCAAAGATTTTCTCCCATTCTGTGGGCTCTCCTTTTACTCTATTAATTGTTTACTTTGTGTTGCTGTATTTGGTTTGCAAGAATTTTGCTGAGGATTCTTGCATCAATGTTCATCACAGAAATTGGTGTATAGTTCTCTTTTTTTGTAGTGTCCTTGTCTGATTTGGGTATCAGGGTGATACTGGCTTCACAGGATGAATTTGGAAGTATACTTTCCCTTTTTCTATTTTATGGAATAGTTTGAGGAGGATAGGTATTAATTCTTCTTCAAAGATTTGATAGAGTCCAGCTGTGAGTCCATTAGGACCTGGGGTTTTCTTTGTTGGAATGTTTTTTTTTGTTGTTGTTGTTGTTTTACAGCCTCAATTTCATTGTTTGTTATAGGTCTGTTTAATTTGTTTATATCTTTGGGATTTAGTTTTGGTAAGTCATAAGTGTTAAGGAATTTATTCATTCCTTCTATATTTTCATTTTGGGGGAATACAACTTCTCAAAATTGTCTGTGATGATCTTCTACATTTGCATGGTATCAGTTGGTATGTACCCCTTTTCATCTCTAATTTTATTAATTTGGGGCTTCCCTTCCACCTCACGTTTGGCTAAGGGAGTGTCAATTTTTTATCTTTTCAAAGAACCAACTCTTAGTTTCTCAAAGAACCAACTCTTAGTTTCATTCATTTTTTTGGTATTGTCCTTTTAACCTCTATTTTGTTAATCTCTGCCTTGATCTTGGTTTCTTTTTGCATGCTAGTTTTGGGGTTGGCTTGTTGCTGTCTTTCTTGTTCCTTGAGGTGTATCCTTAAGTTATTTGAGTGAACCTTCCCTATCTTTTTAATGTAGGCACTCATGGTTATGAACTTCCTTTTGCTCTATCCCATAGATTTTGGTAGGTCATGTTTTATTATCATTTGATCGAGGGAACTTTATAATTTCCTTTCTGATTTCTTCAATGACCCATGGAAATCATTCAGAAGTGTGTTATTTAATCTCCATGTATACGTAACATTTTTGTGGTTTTCTTTGCTTTTGACTTCTAGTTTTATTCCCTTGTGATCTGATAAGGTATAGGGGATGATTTCTATCTTTTTGTATTTGTTGAGGGATTTTTTGTGGACTAAAATGCAGTCTATCTTAGAAAAGTTCCATGTGGTGGTAAGGATAATGTATATTTCCCTCTGTTGGATGGACTATTCTGTGACATCTTTTAGGTCCAGTTGATCCATGGTGGTGTTTAAGTCTGTCATTTCTTTGTTGATTTTTTGTCTTGATGACCTGTCTATTGAAGAGAGTGGGGTATTGAAGTCTCCCACAGTTATTGGGTCTGGACCTATATGCTCCTTTAGGTAAGACTTGTTTTATGAAGTTAGTTGCTCCTATGTTTGGTTTATAGATATTAACTAACATTATGATTTCTTGGTTGATTGCTCCCTTTATTAATATGTAGTGACCTTTGTTTCTTTTGACTTATTTGAGGTTGAAGTGAAGTTTTTCAGAGATTAGTATTCCTAACTCTGCTGTTTTTGGTTTCTGTGAGCTTGATATATTGTTCTCTGGCCTTTTATTTTCAGGCTAGTTCAGTCGTTGTAGATAAGACAAGTTTTTTGAATCCCACATATCAAAGGTTTTTGTTTTTTAATGTAGTTGGTCAATCAATGCCTTTTAAATGATGAGTTAAGACCATTTACATTTAGGGTAATTATTAAGAGGACTTTGGTGTTCTGCATGGTTTTGTTGGTTGTTTCTCTATTAGGTTCTGATTTTGCTTGTTCTTCACTTTGTCCCCTTTTCATGCTGGGGTTCTGCTGGCTTATTAAATTAGATATCCTTGCTTCTTAATTAGCTTGTTTTGTTCATATATTCCTCTCATTCCTGTGATCTTGCATTTGGGTTTGTCTTTCTTCTTCTGTATGTAGTATTTCTTTAAGTATCCTCTGCAATTCTGGCTTGGTGGCTAAGAATTGCTTAAATTTATATATATATATATATATATATATATATATATATATATATACACACACACATAGTTGTTGTTGTTTGTTGTTGTTGTTGTTTGTTGTTGTTAGGTGCCGTCAAGTCGGTATCCAACTCATAGAGACCCTCATAGGGTTTTCAATGGCTGACTATTTCGGGATTGCCTTGGGAGTGGATTGCCAGGCCCTTCTCCCATTTTTGCGGTGCTGGGAATTGAACTCAGGTCCTCAGAGACTGCAGCGCAGCACTCTACCAACTGAGCTAAATCCCAGCCCATATATATATATATATATATATATATATATATATATATATATATGTCTAAATCATTCCGTCTGTTTAAAGGATAACTTTTCTGAGTATATTATTCTTGATTGGCAATTATTTGTTTTCCAGAGTTGAAAAATGTCTGACCGTGCTTTCCTTGCATTTAGGGTTGATGTTGAGGAGTCAGCCATTATTCTGATGGGTTTGTAAATGAGCTGACATTTTTCTCTTGCAGGCTTTAAAACTGTCTCTGCTTTGTAGATTTAGCATTCCAATTATAATGTGATATAGTGAGGATCTGTTCTGGTCTACTCTATTTGGAGTTCTGGATACCTCTGTGGATTGAGTGTCTATTTTTTCCCTTCAGTATGGGGAGTTTTCAGCTATTATTTCATTGAATAGATTTGCTATGCCTCTAGTTTAATTTCATCTCCTTCTTGTACCCCCTCTATTAGTAGGTTACATCTTTTCATTCTATTAAAGACCTCCTGAAAATATTAGCCATATTGTTTCATCTTTTTGTCCTTCTTGGTACCTAAATAAATAAGCTTTTCAATGTTTTCTTCTGTCTCTGATAGTCTATTTTCTGCTTCATCCAATCTAGAAATATTAGATTCTACCGTCACTTTTATTTGATCAACTGTGTTTTTGAGATCCAGGATTTCTGTTGGTTCTTTTTCAGAATTTTTATTTCTTTGCTGAATTTTTCTTCTAAGTTGGGTATGTTTTTGTCCAGTGTTTCAATTGCATTCATTGTTTGGTTGTGCTAACATACTTATAAACAGACTTCTAAATTCTTTTTCTGGCACTTCTAGCATTTGGATGTCTTTGATTTCATTTGTTGAACGATTGTGGTCACAAGGGGTATCTTCTTTTTCTTGATTTTTCTTATTTTGTATGGTGTTTTGGGTTGAGTTTTGGGAATTCTTTAGTCTGGCTGTTACTTCCTTATATGTTGGGGGTTATCTTTGGTTTAATGCCTTCTTTTGAGATCTTGCTCCCCGGTATCACTCAGAGCATAGAAAATGTTCTCCTGCTAAAGTAAAAGCTTTGTCTGATCTTATCTTTATCAATCTTACTGGACATGGTGACTGACACCTGTAATCCCAGTGACTCTGGAGGTGGAGGCAGGAGGATCACAGGTTTGATACCTGAAGCAGCCTGTGTAACTTAGTAAGACCCTGTCTCAATTTAAAAGAATAGAAAGGGTGGGCTAGGGGTACAGCTTAGTGAAAGAGCACTTACAAATTATGCATGAGGCCCTAGGTGCAAACCCCAATAACACCCCCACAGACAAAAATAAGGTTAATCTTATTTGAGGCCACATGCTCTTTAAGAAAATACCTGTAAACTCTCATCCTTTGTAGTCTGGTCCTCTAAAATTCTACACTCATAAATATGATGTCCACCTCATTAGACCTGACAGAAAATAGTACTTGACCGTGACTTCCCAGCCAGTGGCACAACAACTCTGTGGAACCTGAAAAATGAACTCTATGCAGCGGCTGCCACAGGGCAAAAGTGGCAAAATGTAATTTTTCAGAAAGGATCTCACTATATTATTCAGGCTGGACTCAAACTCCTGGCCTCAAGTTATCCTCCTCTCAGTCCCCCAAGTACTGAGACTGTAGACAGGTGCCACCATTCTCAGCAGAATACATATTTTTAAATGGATGAATGAGTGAAAGAAGTGGCCTACATTATGGCTTATCTTACAGCTTTTCTTTCCAAAGATGAAGATAGGGCAACTGAAAGACACAAAGAACTACAACAACAAAAAATGTACACACATAACAACCAAAATATTGTAAGACGACTCTTGATATGTGATATAAGCATGGTGGATGAACATGAACAATGTATAATGACGTGCATGTATGGAAATATTATGATGAAACCCATTAATATATACACTAACTAAAAAAAACTACTAATAAAAATATTAGATATAAGTAATAAAAACCTAACATTTTTTAAAGCATTTACTTTCTGTCAGACAGGAGTAGACCTAGGTTGGGTGGGACCTGAGGTTTATATAATTTGGAGGAGTCTCCTTAAGAAAAAGAATAGAAAATTACAAATGTAAACTTAGGTGCAGGGCCTTAAAAGTAGTCTGCACAGATGAGAGCTCTTGAAACTTACATCTTTAGTATCAAGGCAGATCTAGTATGTATGTATTGTTCTGAAGATATAATTAAGACAACCCTATGAAGTACAGTCCCACATTTAACAGATGAAAAGGCTGAGGCATAAAGAGCCTGAACTATATTCAAAAGGTTCTGCTGCTAGTAAGTATGGTATAGAGGACAGGGGCCCAGGATGTCTGGCTTTTGGGTCTGTGTTCTTAAGAACTGCTACCTATGAATCTGTGTGAAATATTTATCATGTATCATAGGTCCAGGTCTGGCATTCCCCATCCAAGATATCTCTTACAGTTTTAAATCTGACTCAATATAGGAAAAGCTGCAGGGCATGACTTGGATTTCTTCTCCTCTTCTTCTTCTTCCTCCTCCTCCTCCTTCGCTTCCTCCTCCCCCTCCTCCTTCTCCGCTGCCGCTGCCGCTGCCGCTGCCGCTGCCTCTTCTTCTTCTTCTTCTTCTTCTTCTTCTTCTTCTTCTTCTTCTTCTTCTTCTTCTTCTTCTCCTTCTTCTTCCTCTCTCTCTCTCTCTCTCTCTCTCTCTCTCTCTCTCTCTCTCTCTCTCTCTCCGTCTTTCTCAATACTGGGGTAGTTGAGCCCAGAGACTCATGCATGCTAGACAAGTGCTCAGACTACAAGCCCCTTTTTTATTTTTTATTTTTGAGACAAGGTCTTGCTCAGTTATGCAGGCTGCCTTTAGCCTCAAACTCACAATCTTCCTGCCTCAGCCTCCTGAGCCTCTTGGATAACCAGCATGAACCACTATATCCAGAGAATATGAGGCCAGGAAATGTACCAGATTCCCTGCAGTGAGTCCCTGAAGGGCTTGTGTGTGAGGCTTTGAGGGTGGAGCCTATGCTGCAGTGGAGACCCTGGGATGTTGAAGATGCCAGCAATGTGAAATGTCTGCATAGGAAATCTGCCTGTAAAAAGCAGAGCCAGCCTAAGAGGGCCATGTGTTCTGCAAACAGCAAGGCCATAGTGGCAGAGGTGCCAAGACTGTTCAAGCCCAGATGTTGCCATTGTGTGTGCCAGATGGCAGACATGGAGCTACAGGGTTTGTGTGCCCTGCTGGATCTCAGTACTGCTTTGGACTGATCCTTCCCTCCTCTGCCATCATTCTTCCTTTTTGAAATGAGAATGCTTAATCAGTGTTGGAAGTATGTAATTTGTTTTTTGTTTTGCAGGGGTTCATAGCTAAAATTGCCTTGAGTCTCAGTAGACACTTTGGGCATCACACCCATGAACACTATCGAGACTGTTAAGATTTTGGGTGCTCTTAGCCAGGTGTGGTGGTGTATGCATGTAATCCCACCAACTCAGGAAGATAAGGCAAGAGGATTCTAAGTTTGAGATCTGAGGGAGCCTGTGAAGCTTAGCAAGCCTCACTCTAGAAATAAAAAATAAAAGCCGGGTGTGGTAGCACATGCCTGTAATCCCAGTGCTTAGAAGGTGGAGGCAGGAGGATCACAAGTTCAAGACCAGAGGCAGTCTGCATAACTTAGTGAGACCCTGTCTTAAAAAGTAAAAAAATGGGCTGGGGATGCAGCTCAGTGGTCCAGCACTTGCCAAGCACGCAAGTGCGAGGCCCTGGGTTCAACCACTCAGTACTAGGGGAAAAAAAAGACTTTGGAGACTCTTAAAGTTGGACTGAATGCATTTTGCATTAGAAGATGGCAATGAATCTTTGGAGGCCAGGGGTGGAGTCTTGTGCTTTGGTTCTAAAATGTCTTCTATTGTCATGTGTTTGCCAGGCATGGTGGTACATGACTGTAATCTCAACAACTCGGGAGACAGAGGCAGGACGATTGCAAGTTTGAGGTCAGAGACAGCCTGTGTAACTTAGTGAGACCCTGACTCAAAATAAAAAATAAAAATGGGGTAGGGGGTGCATCCCAGTGGTAGAGCACTTGAAAAATATGTGTGAGGCCCGGGGTTCAACACCCAAGTATTGCCAAAAAAAAAAAAAAAGTCATGTATGGTGTTTTGTTTGGTCACTTGGTGATGGTTTGTTTGTGAAGGCTGAGGAACTTTGGGAGGTGGGATCTAACCTATAGAGGTAGGTCACTGTGGGGAGGACTTTGGAGGTTTTGCCCAGACTCCCATTTCCAATAAGTTCTCTCTGCTTCTTGATGCCATGATGTAAAGTCTTCTACCACAGGTCCTGCTACCTTCTAGTCTGCCATGCTTCCCCACCACATGGACCGAAATCCTCACAATCATGAACCAAAATAAACCTACCTTTCCTCTTTTTGTTTTTCTCCAGTACTTAGGAGTTGAACCCCAGGCCTTGCACATACTTTGTAAGTGCTCCACCACTGGGCTGCACCCCCAGCCTTTTTTTTTTTTTTTTTTTTGGTGGTACTAGGGGTTGAACCCTGGGCCTCGCACCTGCATACTTTGCAAGTGCTGGACCACTGAGCTGTGCCCCCACACCCCCCTTTTTTTTTTACTTTTTGAGACAGGGGGCTTGCTAAGTCACACAGACTGCATCTGATCTTGAACTTGCGATCCTCCTGCCTCCACCTCCTGAGCCGCTGGGATTACATGCACGCGCCACTGCGCCTGGTGTCCCCCAGCCCATTTTTATTTTATTTTATTTTTAAATTTTGAGTCAGGGTGTCACTAAGTTATGTGGGCTGCCTCTGGCCTCACACTCATGATCTACCTGCCTCTGCCTCATGTGCTGCTTGGATTACATATGTGTACCACCATGATAGGTTATCCTTCCTTTTTAAAAAAAAATATATAAACCTGTCTGCCAGTCTTCCTTCCCTCTCTTCATTCCTTCCTGAGTAACTCAGTCTAAACGCAATTAGGGAGGGAGGGAGTGTAGGAGTCTAGTGAGGTAAACGGCAACAGTGACCCACTGTGGGGTATTGGCGACTAAAGAGCATGATGAGGTTTCTGATTGTGGGGTTATCCTCAAGGGATGATGATCTGTGAGCAGAGCTCAAGAGTAAGGAAGGAAAATATGGTGTGGTGGCACATGCCTATAATGTCAGCAACTCATCTGTAATGTCAGCAGCTCAGGCCAGAGGCAGCCTGAATAACTTAGAGGGACCCTGTCTCAAGACAAAAAATAAAAAAGGAGCTGGGGATACAGCTTAGTAGTAGAACACTTGCAAAATATGCATGAGGTCATGGGGTTCCACCTCTCAACACTGCAAGAAAAATAAAGAGGTAAAGATGGGCATTCACAGTTCCACAGTAGGGGGAAGGAGTGGGTAGTAACAACAATAATAGGAGACTAGTTACATATGAGGGGTGGCAAGGATTGAGCAAATAAATAAGTAAATGTATTAAGGATAAAGGAACCCAGATTTCTTCTTGCAACGGTAAAAAAAAAATTAGAACGAACCATGTAATATTGTTGTTGTTAGATGCCGTCGAGTTGGTATCCACTCATAGTGACCCTGTATACAACAGGTGAAACACTATTGTCAGTGCTTCTCTGCTGTTCATAGGGTTTTCAATGGCAGATTGATTTTTGGGAGGGGGTTGCCAGGTCCTTCTCCCAAGCCTACAGTATCTGGTGTTCCTTGGCGGTCTCCCATCCAAGTACTAACCGGGCCCGACCCTGCTTAGCTTCCGACATCTGACAGGACCAGATGCCACAGGGCTACAGCTGCAGGCCCATGTAATATTAGATGAGATTAAAACTGGAGGTGCCAATGAGCTCTATAATAAATAAATATATAATTGGTTTCTAAATACCATGTTCCATTAAAAAGAACCATTGTTCCTTGGAAAAGATTGATTCCAAGCCTGGTGAGGGAAAATAACATGAATCTGAATTGTCTGGTTGTGCCAGATAGTGTAGAAATGCTCAAATAATATGGATATGTCAAAGAATACAGAAGCCAGTTTGAAGGGGCTCCCACTGGCCAAATCTGGGACAATTTGAACAGCAAATTAAATAATGGCAATAAAAGATTGTTGTTGTTGTTAGGTGCCATCGAGTCGGTATCTGACTCATAGCGACCCTCATAGGGTTTTCAATGGCTGACTGTTTCGGGATTGCCTTGGGAGTGGATTGCCAGGTCCTTCTCCCATAAAAGATTACAATCCACTAAATATAACAGGAATCCATGAGTCATTCTGGTAGTAATAAACTAGAAGAAGGTAAAGCTTTTCCCTCTAAAATGACAACTAACAAATGTAGAAAGAATTGATGAAATTAGACTATATCATTTAGTAACTATCATAGCAATAACTAAGCCACAAAATATCAACAAATAATAAAACTAAAAGATGGAAATGTAATGAGGAATAGTATATGTCCATAGTTTCGAAGTACTTTCTTATAAAATACTCATTAATTACAAAGAGAAAAAATTTTACAGCAGAGAAACTTGTCAGGCATTGCCATAATCAATGGATCAAAGTTAATGTTACTACTAATGGGACAAATCAAAATAATGTGTAGACTTCTAAGAGGCAATTAGTATATCACTTATAAGCTGGGAGCTGTGGCACACACCTGTAATCCCAGCGGCTCAGTAGGCTGAGGTAGGAAGATCACAAGTTTGAAGCCAGAGGCAGCCTGCAAACTTAGATACTGTCTCAAAATAAAAGTGAAAAATAGGCTGGGGCGGGGGTGGGGTGCATCTCAGTGGGAGAGTGTTTGCGAAACGTGTAAGGCCCTGGGGTTCTAGCCCCAGAACAACAACAAAAAAGAACATCACTTTTGGGGTTGGGGGTGTAGCTCAGTGGTAGAGTGTGTGCAAGTCCCTGGGTTCAACTCTACACACCAAAAAGAAGTGGGGAGAGAGAGGCGGGGAGGGGGGAGAGAGAGAGAGATGGAGAGACAGAGAGAGAACATCATTTTTGTTGTAATTCTCTACAAAAATGCATAACTGGAATCTATCATGAGGAAGCGTTGTTGTTGTTAGGTTCCGTCCAGTCAGTGTCCGAATCACAGCATCCCTATGTACAACAGGTGGTCTCCCATCTAAGTACTAACCAGGCTCGACCCAGCTTAACTTCCAAGATCTAACAGCATCAGATGCCATAGTGGTACGGCTGCAGGCATAGGAAAAGCAATATATGTGGTATATTTGTGACCATAACTGCCTTCCAAAGAGAAAAACAAACATCACTCAAAGACTTTAGCTCCTTTTGAGGGGAAAGTGTTAGTGTATTTTTATCTGTATGAGGGACAGCTGTAGCATATTAGGCAGAATTATGACCTTGTACATATTGTGAGGTGAGCAGCAAGGTGATTTTATTTTGCATATTGCTCTAGATCCATTTGGTGAAAACTGTGTACTTTTTCTTATCTTGGAATGACTCTGTGTGTGTATGAAAGTTCTAGACCTCATGCAAGAGAAGACCTAAATCTCTCCTTGGAAACATTCAGGCAGAGGGTGACTTCTCTCTTGCTCTACATTTTCCTCTGTGTGTGTGTGTGTGTGTGTGTGTGTGTGTGCGTGTGTGATGGGGTCTTACTCTGTCATACATGAAATTTTGACAAAAATATGATGAATGTTTAAATTTTAAAAAGTTAATGCCCCTCAAAGTACTCCCCTGGCTTTAAAAACACTTTTCCCAATGTTCTTGCCACTTTCTATTCTTCGTTTTTTTCTTTTTCTTTTTTTTTTTTCTTGTGGTAAGTGGTGGTTGAACCCAGGGCCTTCTGCATCCTTTGCAAGTGTTCTACCACTGGGCAGCACCCCCAGCCCACTTTTTATTTTGGGTCAGAGACTCCCTAAGTTATGCAAGCTGCCTCTGGCCTCAAACTCTGATCCTATTGCCCCCACCTCCTGAGTTGCTTAGGTTACAGGGGTATGCCACCTGGCCAGGTTGTTCTTGCCACTTTCTGAAGCAGTTCTGAAAGTCTTCTTTCATGCATGCCTTTAGTTTCACCTTCCATCATGACAATGCTTGATGTCACACATTGCTTTTGGTATGGCGATTTCTGTCAAATAAAAACATTACAATGTATTCTGATTCACTTTATTCACTGAATCTCACACTATGTGACTTTTGGCTCTTCCCCAAAGTCAAAATGACCATGAGAGGTAAATGTTTTGAATTAATTCAGGACATTGAGGCAGCCACAAGAGTGCAACTAAAGAAATTCACAAAAGAGGATTTCCAGAACTGCTTCAGAAAAGAGGCAAGAATGATAGGATATGTGTGTTTGAATACAGAGAGGGTTTTTTTTTTTTGGTACTGGGGGTTGAACCCAGGGCCTCACGCCTGCATGTTCTGCAAGTGCTGGGCCACTGAGCTGCACCCCTAGCCCATTTTTTTTACTTTTTTGAGACAGGGTCTCACTAAATTACACAGACTGCCTCTGGTCTCAAACTTGCAATCCTCCCGTTTCCAACTCCAAGAGGCTGGGATTACAGGTGTGCGCCACTTCGCCTGGCGTGAATACAAAGAGTATTTTGAGGGGGATTAATGGCAAGGCATCTTTTACTATAATTAAATTTTTTAATCAAGCATTCGTCATATCTTTTGACCACACTTCGTAGACCAGGCTTCAGGGTGGCCTCAAATTCGTTATCATCCTGCATCAGCCTACTGAGTGCTGGGACTACTGGCACAGGCCACCATGACTGGCCCACTTTTGGTTCTATTTAGATTTCCAATGGATTGGATGTGCCCCAGTTACATTGGGGAGGGCAACCTGCTTTACTTAGTCTGGTGATTCAAATGTTAATGTCATTCGGAAACATCTTGATGGATACAGCCAGATTTAAAATCACTGCCTAGCTCATCAGTTTGACACATAAAATTAACCATCAAAAGTCTACTCTTTGTCATCTCAGCACCTATATATATCTCCTTAAACTATATTTAATCTCTAAATAAAGACATTAACAAGGTCATAATTGTGCCCCGAATGTGATACAATTCTCCTGCATATAGCTAAAAATAAGAGCTCCCTTCCCCCAAAGAGGAGGTGAAGTGATGTTTGTTCTTCTCTTTGGAAGACAGCTCTGCTTACCACTATATCACCAATGCCACTGCTTTTCTCTTTGATATATAACTTAAATGTAAAATTAACAATACTTAGATATCATGTCAATATATCACACATTGCATGAAAGAAAAAGAGAGAAAAACAAAGATATTTGGTTAATACATATACATCCAACTATATACAGATAGATATGCATTTACACACACACACATACACACACACACACATACACGTTGTTCTTGTTAGGTGCCATCAAATCAAGTCCTACTCATAGCAACCCTATATACAACAGATGAAACACTACCCAACACTGCCATGCCCAGCACTATTATTGTCAGTGCTTCTCTGCTATTCATAGGGTTTTCAATGGCTGATTGTTTTTTTTGCTTTTTTTGTTTTTTTTCCGGATTGGGCTGCCAGGTCCTCCTCCCAAACCTACAGCACCTGGTATTCCTAGGCGGTCTCCCATCAAGTACTAACCAGGCCAGACCCTACTTAGCTTCCAAAATCTGATGGGATCGGATTCCACAGTGGAATCGCTGCAGGCAAACACACACACACACACACACACACACACACACACACACACGCACACACACACAAGCATATTAATTACAAAATAAGGAGGAATACTTAAGACAATTATAGTCCTTATTTCTGTAACTGCTCACATTGCTCACATAGTCATAGCTTTTATTTGTAATTACTTTCTTCCACTACTACTTCATATTCCTTTTCCTTTCTGCTTGAGACAAGGTCTTGCTATGTATTTAGGCTGACCTGAAAATCACTATGTAGCCCAGGCTGACCTTGAACTTCTGATCCTCCTGCTTCAGCCTCCCAAGTCCTGGGATTATAGCTGTGTGCCCCGCCCCCCTGCCATGCCCATCTTTCATATTCCTTTTGACTTCAGAAAATACCTCAGCTGTTTCTTTAGGTGGTGGAATTACTTAAACCTTCATTCCCAAAGGGTCTGGGCCATTAATAGTCTTGCCTATACTGAACTGTTGTGGTTCTCCATTGACCTTAATCATAAGGCACAGTAGTGCTAAGAGATGCTCCAAGGGATCTCCTATATTCTAGACATATTTTTCCTTATCTACATTGTTGAGTAGCAGTTTTATTTCCAAGTTGAAAGTCAGGATTAATCACCCCAGCCAGCACAGTAATTCCCTTCTTTGCCTGTTGACTCTGAGGCATGAGGAGTCCATGCAGCAAGTGACCAGGTGGCAATCTTAACCTCTAGTTCAACTGACCCACTGTTGTGTTTCCATGTGGAATACATGCAAGTAAAGAATACAGTGCCTCCAAAATACAAATAGATACACTAGAAACTGTGCCTTTCTTGTTTGTTTTTTTGGCGGTACTGGGGCCCCAGAGCCTCACATCTACATGCTTTGCAAGTGCCAGACCACTGAGCTGTTCCCCCAGCCCATTTTTTTTCTTAGTTTTTGAGACAGGGTCTCGCTAAGTTACGCAGACTGCCTCTGGTCTCGAACTTGCGATCCTCCTGCCTCTGCCTCCCGAGCCACTGTGATTACAGGCGTGCGCCACCACACCCAGCACATGAAACTGTGCCTTTTTTGAGGAAGATGCAACAATTTAATGTTACCTTAAGAGGAATATCTCAACATGTCCTACACCAGTGGGCCCCTAGAAATTTCACAGAGGTAGAAGACTCCTGAATTTTTCTCAGATTTATTCCCCATTCTTTGACATTAAAATGTATTACCAATAAGTTTTGAGTAGTTGCCATTTCTTCCTTACTAGGTTCAATCAGCACAATATCTGTGGGGCGCACACCTCCTGGTCCAGCCTGGAGGTTCGGAAGGGCGGCACTGCCGCACACACAGATACTAAACACAATTCACTTGGGACCCTCGGGTGAGGGGCATGGACTCCTGTGGCCCTCAGGACCCCGGAGGAGATGGGAGAAAGGAGAAGCCTCAGGCGCTTTTGCCTTCTAGGAGCAAACACCTGTGTTGGTCGTCTCGGTGATCACGAGGAGACAGCTGTTGCTTCGTTGGTGATCAGACGGAGAGCAGGTTCTTTCCTTGTTGATGATTGCAACGGGAGACAGTTCTTTCCTCATCGAAAGGTTGGGGGAGAGCAGGAAAGCTATTTCCTCATTGGGGGTCCGGACAGGAATGGGCAAGAAGGCCTTGCTTAGCTGATGGTGTGTACAGAAGGCGAAAAGGGCCTAAAAGGCCTAAAAGGGGTGCCAAAAGGGTCGAGCTGCCGCAGTGCAGCTCTTTATATAGCTCGCCCATGGAATGGCCTGAACCAATCAGCTTTCAGTCCAATTGTCCAATCAGGAAGGGTTTTGTACAAACGTGCAACCAAGTTACTTTCATTTTCCCTAGATTTCTAATTTACAAACCAGATATTCAAAAGCCGTTTTCCCAGTTTGGGAGTTATGGCCAATTTCCTCTCAATTTTTCCCTACAAATGTCATCAATGTAATGGACCAGCAGGAAATCATGTAGAAGGAAAAGGTAATCAATATCCTTGTGAACTAAATTATAACATAGGGCCAGAGAGCTGGTATACAAATCAATATACCTCTGAGGTAGGACAGTGAAGGTGGATTGTTGGCCTTGCCAGCTACAAGCAAACTGCTCCTGGTGGTCCTGACTGAAATGGGATAAACACATTTTCCGTAACAACAGGTACTGTCAGTTTCCAGATATGTGTGTATTTGCTCAGGCAGTGAAGTTATATTTAGTATAGCGACCACAATTAGAGTTGCCACCTAGGTAAGCTTACAATAACCCACTGTCATTCTGCAAGATCCATCTGTCTTCTGCACAGGCCAACTAGGTAAGATGAGTGGGGATGTGGTGGGATCACCACCCCTGCATCCTTAAGTCCTTGGTGGTAACACTAATCTCTCTAGAAATACAGTAATGCTTCTGATTTACTAATTTTTTCCTAAGTAGAGGCAGTTCTAGTATTCTAGTGGCTTCCAATTGATTTTGTGTGTGTGTGTGTGTGTGTGTGTGTGTGTATTCTTTACCACTAAGCTATACCTCTAAGCCCCTCTACTTGACTTTTGCCACCATAACAGTCCTTACTCCACAGGTCAGGGAACCCACGTAGGACCTTCTGTATGTTAGGTGAGTATTCTCCACTGAGTTACACCCCAGCCCCAGGCCATCCCAATCTCCTATTGTGTTATTTGTGCTTTGTTTATTTATTTGTTTGTTTTTAGTACTGGATGTTAAACCTAGGGCCTCTTACTTGCTAGGCAAGTGCTCTACCCCTAAGCTGCACCTCCATCTCCCTTTTTATTTTCTATTTTGAGACAAGGTTTTGCTAAGTGGCTCAGGCTGCTTCTGTCCTTGAACTCCCAATCCTCCTGCCTCAGCCTCCTGAGTCACTAGTCATTAGAGATGTGTGTCACAGCACCTATCCAGCTCTTGTTGATTTCTAAGAGTTATTTACACATTCTATATACTAATCCTTTGTTATGTGGTAGCAAATATCTTCTGCTCTGACTTACCTCTTCAGTTTCCCTATGATATCTTTTGATTTAGAGAATTTAATTTCTTTCCACCTTTTCCTTTATGAGGATGCTTTTGAATTTTTATTTAGGAATCCTTCCCTATCCTGATATCATAAAAATAGTCTCCCACTTTTTTTTTTTTTTTAACTAAAGGTAAATTCTGGCTTGTTACTAACTAGCTGTGCAATCTTGGGCAAGTTTTTTAACCTTTCTGAGTCTCAGTTCTTGTCTACAAAATGGGGATACTAATAGTGTCTGCTTATACAGTTGTTCTTAGAATTATTAATTCATGTCAGGCAAGATTCCAAAGTAAACAGATGTCACTCTCAAATTAGGATGATATGAGAAGGTTATATTTACAAAGGAATAGATGGGTACCCAGGAACCAAAGGGATAGTCAATTACCTGAGTGTAGTAACAGCAGAGAAGCTCTTCTAATTCTAAGGCCAACATGCAGAAGAAAGGTAGGGAAAAGTTATCAGAAAGATAAAACTCCACAGTCAGGATCACCTTGATATAGACAATGATTCTCCAAGAATCCAGGGACAGTGTAAACCTGAGGCAATTTGGCAGAGAAGAGCCTGGGAAATACTCTGGCCTCACTGCCCTTCATTCCTCCAAACTCTCACTGGGCCTCTGCATGGGCTGAATGTACAGGGCAAAAGATCTACTAACATTCCCCACATAGGACACTGGGATAATGGGGAGACTGGATGTGGAGAAGCAAATGAAAGACATTTGGTATACATTCTATTAGAATATATTGAATTGACAAGTGAACTGGTACTATTCTCAGTCCTAAGGATATAACTATGAACCAAACAGCCAAGAGAGGTGTTGCATGCCTGCCATCCCAGCACCTAGGTTATGTGTCAAGACCCTGTTTAAAAAAACAAAACAAAATGAAACAAACAAACAAACAAAAACACAGACAAAAGTCTCTGTCTTTATGAGCTTACATTCTAATGTAAGGAGATATTATCTATTATTTATTATCTATTATATATCTATATATATCTATTATATATATCTATATATCTATATATATATATCTATTATATATTATCTATTACTTATTATCTAAGTATTAGCAAATAGAACATGTCAAATAGTATAAGTGCTAGAAATAATGAGGCAAAATAAAGAAGATAGAGTGATGGGGTATGAGGTGTTGGATGTTCAGGGGAATGTCTCTGAGGAAGTGTCATTTGAGCAAAGACCCAAAGGAAATAAGGGAATAAGCTATATGTATATCAGGTATAAAAAAACAAGTTTTGAAATAGGAGTTAATCCATTTTTCACCATAACAGAACACCTGAAGCTGAGTACTTATTAAAGAAAATAAGTTCATTTAGTTCACAGTTTGGGAGACTAAAAATCCAAGATCAGATAATCCCATCTGGTCAGCCTCTACTTATGGTCTCATAGCAGATGGCATCACAATGGCAGGAGCCCATGCATAAATCATATGGGGAGACTGGAAGCCAGAGAAATTCAGGGGCCAGTCTTGCTCTTTATATAACTTGTTCTCCTGGGAACCAACCAAGGTCCTATGAGAACTACATTAATCTCTTCTGAACGTAATGTCCGCAGTGACCTAATTACCTCCCTCTCGGCCCCACCCCTTAAAGGTTCTATGCTGAATTCAACATCACTACACTGAGGACCAAGATTCTTGCACACGAACCTTTGAGTGACACACTCAAAGCATACTGAACCATACCAAGGAACATGGTTGGCATTCTGAGGAAAGGTGAGGAGGTAGTGCTTTTAGAAAATAAAGAACAACAGGAGAGCAGTAGCTTAGATGAGGGTGGCAGCAATGAAAGGGGTGTGGAGTGGTGGGATCCTGGATATACTTCAAAGATAGAGAATTTGCTACCTCTACAGGATTTGCTGCCTGCAGCCGTACCACAGTGGCATCTGATCCCGTCAGATCTCGGAAGCGAAGCAGGGTCAGGCCTGGTTATTACTTTGATGGGAGACCACCTAGGAACACCAGGTGCTTGTAGGCTTGGGAGAAGGACCTGGCAACCCACTCCCAAAAAGCAATCAGCCATTGAAAACCCTATGAATAGCAGAGAAGCACTAACAATACTGTTTTGCCTGTTGTACGTAGGGTCACTATGAGTTAGACACCAACTCGACGGCACCCAACAACAACAACAACAACAACAACAACAACAACAACAACAACAGGATTTGCTAATATCGCATGTTTGGGAAATACAGACATCAATGATGATATTAAAGGATTTAGCCTAAATGTAAATGGAAGGGGGGAAAAAAACAATTGGAAGGAGTGGCATCAGTAAAAATGGTGAGTTAAGAAACTCCAAAAATCTGCTCATCCATAAAGGTAACAAGACCATTGGCAAAAATCAGAATCAGCTTTTTTTTCCTTAGAACTTTGGAAATTAACCAAAGGCTTGCAGCAAGAAGTGGAGTATCTATTCAAGATAATGGCGAATCTCTTTAAGAACAGTGAGTTCTGTGACATTCCAGCTTGTCCTTTTCCCGTCTTCCCTCCTCCCCAATTCCACAGTAGCCTTGAGAACCAACATCCTGCAGTGACAGTGAAAGCCGGCAGCTTCACAGCCACAAGAGGGGTAGAATGCAGTTGAGGCTCCTTCAAAGCCCCATTCATAGGAAACTGTTATTATTTTACCTGTCTGGTGGTTCCCTGGAAGATCCTACTCAAGGCTGTCTTTAGGTTTTTTTTTTGTTGTTGTTGTTGTTTTTTCTTTTTGGGGGAGAGGCAGTACTAGGGAGTTGAACAAGGGCCTCACGTATGCTTTTTTCCAAGGGTTTAACCATTGAGCTGTACCCCTAGCCCATTTTTTACCTTCTATTTTGAGGCAGAGTCTTGCTAAGTTATGCAGGTTGGCCTCAAACTTTCGATCCTCCTGCCTCTGACTCCCGAGTCGCTTGGATTAAAGGCATGTGTCACTATGCCTGGCTTGTTTTTAGGTTTTTCAGGGCTCTTTGCAAGGGCCCCTGGAGTGAATCCACACCAAACCAGCAGCTTGCAGTTGCCACAGTTCTATCCTCAGCTTCATGTTTCCCTTGGCCAAAAATACACTATATTCATCTCTAGATTAGAAGCATTTAGCAAATAATGGCAACGCAGAGCCACCAGAAAACATACTCTTAATTTCCATGACAAACACAGTAATGCTGAATCATCAAGTGGAGCCACTTTCTGTCTTGCTATATGGACATATACAAAAACAGCAACACAAATTGGAACAGAATGGAACCAGTCCTTGTTGGCACAGTCACCCATAAAAGGAATGGAAAGACCAGTAATTATGCCAGCTGGTGAAATACTGAATTGTTTTAAAGCCAACTCCTAATTGATGGCAAGTAAAAGTGTTATGTACCCATTAAAATATGGCATGTTGAAAAAACTATGTGCCTTTGAAACCGTCAAATAAAAGGGGGGAGGGGCTATTTTTATTTGACCTGACTTAACAGCTCGCTGAGCCCAACAGACACTTCACTTGGAGCATTGTCTAAAACAATGAGAGGCACCTGTTTAACACTGCCATGTCTGTGATGGTCAACAACAACTGGGGCAAACAGGCTAACTGATTAAAAGGAAAGGCTGGGGAATGTGATATCCATATGAGGCTTTTGAAAGTTCTGAGATATTCCTCGGAATCTGGAAGAACATACACATGCATAAGACTGTGTGCATGCTCAGGGCTGTGTGTGCCATTGTCAGAAAACACGTAAGGAATCCTTAAATTTTCACTGTTGATTAAACTTGAGGCTGTATGTGAACAAGAAGTAAAGCAGTGTTGTTAAATGCCGGGCTGATGGTTGAAAGTGTGCCACAATATGCACACAGAGTTCCTTAGCAAAGACTAAGAGACTTATTGGTTCTAGGCACTCAGGAAATCTCAATTCAATAATTAGCTGACTACTAGGCAAACTGAGCAGAGATTTCAGTAGACATACACCTCAAATAATACAGAATTTACAGAATTATTTCAGAAGAGCCACTAAATAAATAACATCATCAATAACAAACAGCAAGAAAACAGACCCTAGAGAGTGTGGAGAATGTGACTTTCATAGATGCCACATTATATTATTTTAAATCCAGTTTTCAACAAAAAATTATGAGACATGCGAAGAAAATATGGATAATAAATGAACTAACTAAATAAGTAAAACTTTTGTTTAGCAAGTCTGTCTGAATTTACTAGAAAACGCTTTATGCTATAGTTTGGATCTTTAATGTCCCCCAAAGGGCCTATGTATTAAAGCCTCATTCAATAGATTGGTGCTGTTGGGAAGTGGTGAGAACTAAGAGGTAGGGCCTGATAAGGAGGTCTTCTGGTCAACAGAGGCATGCCCCTGAAAGGCAGTGTGGTATCTCAGCCTCTTTTCTTCCTTTCTTTCTTTTTCTTTTTGTTTCTTTTTCTCTTTCCTTCCTTCCTTCCTTTCTTTCTTTTCTTTCTTTCTTTCTTTCTCTTTCTTTCTCTCTCTTTCTCTCTTTCTCTCTCTCTTTCTCTTTCTTTCTCTCTCTCTCTCTCTCTCTCTCTCTCTGTCTGTCTCTTTCTTTCTTTCTTACTTACTTACTTACTTACTTACTTACTTTTTCAGCACTTGGGGGCTGAACCCAAGGCCTTGCACATACTTTGCAAGTATTCTCCTACTGGGCTGCATCCCCAGCCCAATTTTTTTTTTTTTTTAAACTTGAGACAGGGTCTTAATAAATTATGCAGGCTGCTTCTGGCCTTGAACCTGGGATCCTCCTGCCTCTGCCTCCTGAGTCACTGAAATTATAGGGATTAGCCACTATCCCTGGCCCTAGCCTCTTTCTGTTCCACTCTTTTGTACCCTGGCCATGAGGTAAATGATTTTGCCATTATGTGCTCACACCATGATGTGCTACTTGCCCTCCAGAGGTCTAAAAGCAATGGGTCCACCTGACCGTGAGCTAAAACCTCCAAAATGAAGCTTTTCTCCCTATAAGTTGATTATCCTGTGTATTTGTTACAGTAACAGAAAGAAGTTAGACATTTAAAATATGTTCAGAGGCTGAGAGTGTAGCTCAGTGGTAGAACGCTTGCCTAGCATGTGCAAAGCCCTGGATCCTATTCCCAGCACCACATATAAGATATGTTCAAAGAAACCATATCTAACGAATGAAATAAAAACATGAAAAATATGTCACCAAATCGACTATCAATAAAGAGATTAAAAATCATTTTAAAAGAACAAAATAGAAAGTCTAGTGTTTAAAAGTATAACTGAGGTGAAAAATTCACTGGGAAGGGTTCAACAGATGTGAGCACACAGAAGGAAAAACAACACACTTGAAGGCAAGCAAACTGAAATTACACAGTTTGAGGAACAAGGAAAAAGAATAAGCAAAAATGAAAAGAATCTCAGAGACTTGTCATGTTGTCAAATATACCATAAAAGGTGAGAAGAAAAGAAAAAGGGGTAGAAAGAATATTTGAAGGAAGAATAGCTGAAAACTCGCCAAAGTTGCTGAAAAACATTAATCTGTATGTCCAGTAAGTTCTACAAACTCCAAGTAAGAAAAATTCAAACATATCTGCCACTACATACATCATAACCACAATGTTGAAAGACAAAGACAAAAAATTTTGAAAGCAGCAAAAGACAAATTACTTACATGTATATAGGATCTTCAATATTATTTATCACCAGGTATCATGGAAGCCAGATACAGTGGAGTGGCATATTCAAAGTGATAAAAGAAAAGACTATCTGTCGGGCACAGTGGCACGAATCTGTAATCCCAGCAACTCATCAGGCGGGGGTAAGAAGATCACAAGTTCAAGGCCAGAGACAGCCTGTATAACTTAACAAGAACTTGTCTCAAAACAAAAATATTAAAAAGAGGTTTAGGGGTACAACTCACTGGTAGAATGCTTGCAAAGTATGTGTGAGGCCCTGGGCTCAACCCTCAAGTACCGAAAAAAAAAAAAAAAAAAAAAAAAAAAAAAAAAAAAAAAAAAAAAGGCTTATCAACTAAAAATTACATATTCAGCAAAGCTATCTTTTAACAATGAAGAGGAGGTTGGGCTGGAGATATACCTCAGCAGTAGAGCACTTGCTTAGCCCTGGGTTCAAGCCCCATGACCAAAAAAAAAAAAAAAAGTAAGACATTCTTTTTGTCACTAACAAATGTACACTATAATAAATACTAAAGGGAGTCCTTCAGGCTGAAATAGAAGTACCCTAGGCAGTAATTCTAATCCATATGAAGAAACAAATAGCATCAATAAAGATAAGTACCTAGGTAAATATAAAGGAAAATATATATTGTTTGTAACTCTCTTTTTCTACACACACACGTATGTATTTTTGAGTTGAGGTCTTGCTACATAGCCCCGGCTGTTCTCAAACTCACAATCTTCCTGCCTCTGCCTCCTAAAAGCTGGGATTACAGTTGTATATCCCTGTGTCTGCTATTTCTCCTACCATATTTAAAAGATAACTGTAAAGGCCAGGCCCTGTGGCACATGCCTGTAATCCCAGGTACTCAAGAGGCTGAGGGAGAAGGATCACAAATTCAAGGCCAGAGGTAGCCTGTGCAATTTAGTGAGACCCTATCTCAAAACAAAAAAATAAGATGGGCCTAGTGGCATATGCCTGTAGTCCCATCACTTGGGAGGCTGAGGCAAGAGGATTGCTGAGAGTTCATAGGCCAGCCTGGGTTATATAGTAAGTACCAGCCCAACCAGGACCACATAGCAAGACTCTGCCTCAAAAACAAAACAAAACAAAACAACAAAGCTGGGAATGGTGGTGCACATCTGTAATCCCAGCACTCAAGATGTTGAAGCGGGAGGATGGACTTGAGTTAGAGGCCACTCTTGTCTACGTAGCAAGTTCCAGGCCAGCCTAGGCTAAAAAGTGAGACCCTGTCTCAAAAAAAAAAAAACAGAAAAAAAGTTAAAAATTAAATAAATTAATAAAGGGACCAGGAGTGAAGCTCAGTGGTAGAACATTTGTGTAGAATGTGGGAGGTCCTAGGTTTGAGCTCCTACTAGTACCAAAGAAAAAATAAAAAAATAGACAACTGTATAAAACATGCTGGGCATGGTGGCATGTACCTGTAACCCCAGCTACTCAGGAGACTGAGGCAAGAGAATGGTAAATTCAAGGCCAGCTTGGGCAACTTAGTAAGACTCCCATCTCAAAAAATAAATAATTTTCAAAAAGACAATAGTATAAAATATTAATTATGCTGGGCCCCTTGGTGCACACCTGTAATCCTATCTACTTGGGAGACTGACACAGGAGGGTCCCAAATTGAGGCTAGAGGCAGTCTGTGCAACTGAGATCCTATCTCAAAGGGTAGCCTGGGACTATACGTCAGTAGTAGAGCATTTGCTTAACATTCATTAGGCCCTTAGGTTTAACCCTTTGCCGCAATACTGCAACAATAACAAAACAAATCTAATTATAAATTACATTGATAGGCATACAATGTAGAAACATGTAATCTGTATGATAATAGCAACACAAAGGAAGGAAGAAATAAAGCTATATAAGAGCAAAGATTTGTACACTACTGAGTCAATGTTAATCTAAACAAGACTGTTATAGATTAAGTATTAGCCACAATACCCAGGGAAGCTACTACGAAAATAACTCAAAAACATATATAGTAGCCAGGTGTCATGGTGTGTGCTTATTGTCCTAGCTACTTGAGAAGCTGAGGCAGGAAGACAGTTTGAGCCCAGGAGTTCAGGGTAAGCCTAGACAACATAGCAAGACCCTGTCTCAAAAAGAAAGAAAAAAAAGTAAAAGGAAATGACAAAAGAATTAAAATAGTGAAATAGAAGTATCTATTTAACACAAACTAGCAGGAATAGTGGGGAATAAATGTGGGGGAAAGACAAAAGACATATAGTAAACAAATAAAATTGCAGCTATAAATACTATCTTATCAGTAATTACATTAATGTAAATAGCATTTAAAAAGGTGAGATTGGCATATGGATAATGAAAACATGATGCTATATATAGGAGACACACTATAAACCATGCATAATGGTGCATGACTGTAATCCCAGCACTCAGGAAACTGAGGTAGAAGGATCAATGCAAGTTTGAGGCCAGCATGGGCTAATGAGACACTGTCTCAAAAAACAAAAAGAAAACAAAACAAAATCCTTCACAATTCAACAACAAGACAAATAAATCCACTTACAAAATTGGCAAAGGATTTGAACAGGCTCTTATCCAAAGAAAAAATATATATAAATAGCCAATAAGCACAAGCAAAGATGCTCATCACAATTAGTCACTGTTGTTGTTAGGTGCTGTTGAGTCAGTATCCGACTCATAGCGACCCTACGTACAACAGGTGAAACACTATTGTCAGTGCTTTTCTGCTATTCATAGGGTTTTCAATGGCAGATTGATTTTTGGGAGTGGGTTGCCAGGTCCTTCTCCCAAAACAGTGCAGCCCAGGCTGGCCTCCAACTCAGGATCCTCCTGTGTCATCCTCTTCAGCAAGTTGATTACTGGCGTTAGCCACCACAGCGGGCCATTAGTGTCTAGGAATATGTAAATCAAAGACACTACAGTCCACCCAGTAGGATAGCTAGAATCACAAAGATGGATAACAGTAGTGTTGATGAGGATGTGGAGAAACTGGCACCTTTATACATTGCTGGTGAAATATAAAATGGTGCAACTGCTTTAGAAAATAGTTTGGTAGTTTCTCAATTACACTCCTAGGTATACACCATTAGAATTTAAAGCAAACATAAAAACTCATACATTGATGTTCAAGACAACATAATTCATAATAGCCCCCAAATGGGAACAACCTATAAAAGCCTATCAACTGATGGGTAATCAAAATATGATTTATCCAGACAATAGAATATTATTCAGCCATTAAACAAATGAAGTACTGATATATGCTACCACACTAACCTTTAAAATATTATACTAAGTGAAAGAAGCCAGGCACAAAAGGCCACATACTACATAGGTTCCTTAATGTAAAATGTCTTTAAAAGACAAATCCAAAATTAGGTGTGGTGGCACACACCTGTAGTCCCAACACTTAGGAGGCTGAGACAGGAACATCTTCATGAGTTCAAAGCCAGCCTGGTCTACACAGTGAACTCCAAGCCAGTCTGGTCTATACAGTGAGACCCTGTCTCAACTGAAAACAAACAAACAAACAAATAGGCAAATCCATAGAGATAAAAAGCAGACTTGCAGTTGCTAGGAGTTGGTGGGGCTATATAGCAATTGACTGTGAGAGTCTATGGGATTTCTTTTTTGGTAATGAAAATATTCTGGAATTAGAAAGTGGTTTAATTATGAAGAATTATAACTTTATAAATATACTAAAAATCACTGTAAATACATGTAAATTTTAAAAAATAAAAATACAACTGGAACAATGATTTTTTTTTCTCAGTATATACCTGGGAAAGGACACATATAAGGGAGAAAGGAGGAATTCAGTTTTAGATATGGTAAATTTCAAATATCTAGTTTGCAGTTCAAGGGAGATATACAGGTTGAGTATGTAAAATTGGGGAAAATGAATGGATACAAATAAAACAGTGCCTGAATATAAAGATCTGTAAATGATAGCTATTATATGACTACTGTAATAGATAATTGTTCAATCATAATTTGTAGAATCCCTTCCCCTGTGATTTGTGATGCCACCTGTTATATACAAATTTTCCTTCTATATACATACATGTATTGTTTTCTCCCCCACCCCCTAGTACTGGGGAGTTGAACCCAGAGCCTGTGGGCATGCTAGGCAAGCACCCCAGCCCCTTTTTTATTTTTATTATTTTGACAGTCTTACTAAGTTGCAGAGGATGCCTCAGGGCTTGAATTTATGATCCTGCCTCAGCCTCTTGAGTAGCTAGAATTACAGGCATGCACCACAGTGCTAGGCTTTTTTTTTTCTTTTCTTTCTATACTGGAGGGTTGAACCCAGAGCCTTGTACATACTTTGTAAGCACTCTACCACTGAACTATATCCCCCAGCCCCTTTTTTATCTTGAGACAGGGTCTTACAAAATTATGCAGGCTGCCTCTGGCCTTGAACCTGCAATCCTCCTGTCTCACCCTCCTGAGGCACTGGGATTACTGGCATGTACAACTATGCCTGGCTTTTCCTTACAGGAATGCACACCATGCTTGGGTTTTCCTTGTATATTAAAGGTCAATTTCTATCAATGCATTCTTTTTTTTCCCCCTCAGTACTAGAGGGTTGAACCCAGGGTTTTGTTATGGTAGGCAAGTGCTACACCATTGAGCTGCACCCCCAGGTCCCCATCTCAGATTTTGAGATAGGATCTTGCTAAATTGCACAGACTGACTCTGGCCTCAATATCACTGCATTCTTTTAAAATAGTAATTAAGCCAGGTGTCGTGGTGCACACCTGTGATCCAGTACTAAGGAGGCTCAGGCAGGAGGATCAACTCCAGTTCCAGGCCAGCCTGGGCTACACAGCAAGACCCTGTTTTAAAAACAAACAAACAAACAAGATAAAAATAAAATAGGAATTATTTTAGGAGAGAGTAGATTGGAAGATAAGCCTTCTCTCAGTTTTTCTCAATTCAAAAAAAATAGGCGATTTTTTTTAAACCTCTGTACTACTTTTGCTACCTAGGAAAAAGCACCCAGAATCTGTTTTGTTTTTTTTTTTTTAACTTTTTTATTAGTAATTTTTAATGTACAACTCAATGGGTCTCATTATGACATTTTCAAACATGTATTTCATTGTATAGCATTTGGATTCTTCTTACCACTCAGAGGGTGCTGGGAGGATAGATGACATCCTAGGCAAAAAGTTCAGAAACCTGAGTAACAAAAAGCTTCAAAAGAAGAGAACAGAGATTCCATAGGTAATATTTTAAGTCAATTTTCCTTGTGATTTGTTCAATTTTTAAAAGCTTTTAATTGTAAAAAACATAATATAAAATTTATCATCTTGACCATATGATAACATTTTTGAAAATAGCCTTTGTATAGATGTTTCCTACAAAAATGTCAAGACTGTCAACCCCTGGTTTAAACCCCTGGTTATTTTCTAAGGGGCTAGGGGGGTTAAAGGGTGTGGTGACATATTCCTGTAATCCTAGCACTCCCACAACAGGATAGAAAATTCAAGCTCAGCTACAGAACAACACTCAACACTTTGTCTTTCCAAAAATAAATAAATAAATAAATAAATAAATAAGCACCTTCTCTCAACACTGTAGGGAGTAGTTTCTTCCCTACTTCTAGTAACTTGTACCTCATTCCCCTGAAGCACTCTTCCCTTTCTGAAACGTATGTGTTTACTGCCATATTACCTATTTCCTCAACACTAAAACATAAGTTCCACTAGAGGATGAATTGGATCTGTCTTCTGGCTCCACATGACTAGAACAGTGCTTTTCACATAAGTATGTCCAGTTAGATTTTGTTAAAATACATGCTGAATAATACAGTGGTTTTTGTTTGTTTTTGTGGAGCTGGGGATCCAACTCAGGGTTTCCCACTGAACTTCATCCCCAGCCCTATAATGTTTTTTTTCCCCCCCAATCACCAAGCATTTCAAATATTTGGTCAAGACAACTTTTTTGGGGAAAAAAAATGGGATTGCTAGCCTCATTGTAAAGTCTCAAGCATCTCACTCAAGGTCATTGGACGACCTGTAAAAGGGCAGCACTGGGACTGTTGGGCAGGTGGACTGTTTCCAATACATTCAGTCGAGTTCTAGGGCTAAGGGTACTTTAAACTACTTTGCCTTTGAGCAAGTGCTGACCCTGAACAGTAGTAGAAAGAACCTGCACATTTTTGAAAACGTATACAGTTCCGGAGATTGAATTCTTACCACGCCCCCCTCATCCTCCCACCGCACTCCATACAGCCAAACAGCCACATACACAGCAGAGATTATAGCCACAGTGATAATACTCTAAGTGTAAAGAAGAAAATGCAAATACTCACCTGTTTGGAATCTTGAATTTCCCCGTTGAACTTGCTTCGTTGTGCCTCCTCCAACACATTTGAGATGTAATCTTGTTTTTAACGTGTGCTCCTTAAAGTAATCTCATTCCCTACAGTATTTGCTTTGCTTTTGGTTCTCCACCACTACAGGCAATAACTCTTTTTTCCTTTCTACCTCACCCCTCTCCTCCTAGATTCTACAGCCGAACACGTGCAGCCGGTGTGTACAGGACTAGCTCAACCTCCACTCCGGCCCTGCCCACAGCAAGCCCCGCCCCTTGGCCCCTTTCCAGCTCATCCCTCACGAGTCTGCCCCCCCAACCTTCCGACTTCTCGCGAGAGGTGAGTGCGCCGGGCCGGACGGGAGGAAAGTATCTGCTCTGTTGAGGGGGGAAAAAGGAGGAGCTGGAGACAGATTGTGGGACCGAGCGCGAGCTGCCGGGAGGCAACGGAGCTACCAGCGGGTGAGTCCTATCACTATTAGCTAGTCCATGATCTGACAGGAGTCTCCTCTTCGACTCCAGCCAGTCCCAGCGTCCCAGGCCAGAGTCTCCCCTCTCAATCTGTGTTGGACGGGGGTGCTGAGGCGGTGGCCAGGCCCTGTCTGAGGAAAGGGTGTAGCATAGGCGAAAGCCAACCAATAACAGAGAAGGAAGCTACGATTGGCGGCGACGAGCACTAATGGGAGATCGCTTTTACTTTGCGGAATGCCTCCCTCACCTCTGCCTCCCGCCTCCTTCCTTTGGCGGGGGGGGGAAGGCGGGGCCACTGGCCTGAGTATGAGGAGAACTTGGGGTAAGTAGCCCTGGGGGGAACAGGGCGTGGCAACGAGAGGGGAGTTGAATTCTGAGGGAAAGGTAGTCTAGTGGAGCCTAAAGGAAACATCTTATAATAGGAGAAAGAGGAGAAGTACTAAACTAGATTGAACACTCAGGAGTTCCTCAAGAGTGGGGTTTGGGCATTGGCACTGGAAAAAGCAAGGGTAATAGGTAGAAGGCAGGAATGAGTAGGTGAAAACATGGGTTGTGTTTGGCTGGAAAGAAGGTAGGGATAGATCATTGTAAATGAGGGTCATGGCATTTCGATTGAATTATTACCAGAGGCATTTCAGAGACAAAGTATGAATTTGGAAAAAATAAAGTGAGTGAGTTTAGGAAGTCAGTGTGGGTGAGTTGAGTTGCCAGAAAGCATGCGTTCCGGAACGGTATGGCAGTCTAGAGGGATAAGGAAAGTGTTTGGAAAAGAGACTGTTGATACTAAGCCTAAGTATGGGAAGGAGGCTGGGATGTTGACTTAGGGCTTCTGGTGGATATGGCACCCAGAATGACCAGCCTGCCAGAATGCTAGGATAGGGGTCGAGAAGGAGAAAAATAGAACACTCATCACTTCTCTGATCTTCTTTCTCTTTTATTCCCCTTCCCAAACTTTATCTCTTCTAAAACACAGTGATGTGGGCATGGGACTTAAGCTGTCCAATTTGGAGCCCCATAGGGACTTATATGTTGTTCTGAATTGCTTGTTATGTTCTCTCACTGGAGTGTTTACTACCCAGGGCACCTCCTACCCAGATTCCTGCATTTCTACTTTCTTAACTTTAATAAAAGTTTGTTTTCTACTTAACAGGGAGTATTTAAGTATTTCTGAGGGTCTTGTCATATTAAATATAAGTTTGTGGAGGTGTACAGATCTTTCTCAGCAAGTTCACTTGTTTACAATTTCACAGCAGTGTAATTTCTGTAGAAACAGCCTATATAGACACTCTAACCACTAATACACTAAATGAAGTTTGTTTTGTTGTTAAATCTGGCTTCTCCACTCATTCTTGAAGAGTTATTAAATGAATGATTGCAGTTACTCTTCATTATCACATTTTAAAATGATATAAATAAAATAGATTAATATTTTAGGAAAGTGAAATTTTTTCATTTTTTTTCCTTTTCATCCAGACTCACAGATTAAAGATATATTATAATATCTTAGGGCAAGGATTGGGGAAATCAAAATCCATTTGTGTTTAAACATGGAGGATATAAGGTAAATGGAGGCTATTGCGAAATGTAACATGTCTGTAAGAAAAGAAGCTGAAGAAAAGTTTGGCAACTATACTAAGTAGTCTTACCAGTTTGTTAATTCTATACAGAAAAGGGACAGGCTTTTGCCCTTTGTTTAATACTTGTATATCATTTAATAATTAATTACACTAATAAATCCAATTAATGACTTCTTTGCTATTGCATACATTTTTCTTCTGCGTTACTTCTTTTATCAATGTATATTTTTATTTTTTGGTGCTGGGGATCAAACCCAAGGCCTTGTACATGCACATGCCTGTATTCTGTCACTGTGCTACATCCTCTGTCCTTTTTTTCTTTACTTTTGAGAATTGAAATAATGTTTGAAATACTGGTAAAGCTAGTATATGAAGAGAAACCAGAGTAGTATGTAGTTTTGTATTAACTTTTGGTTTTCAGCAACCAGTTGAAGCTTTTTCTCCTGGCCAAGAAGTTGCTCCTATACCATGTTGATACCAATTAATTACTGACTCTTTAGCATTAACTACTGAGTTGGGTTCCAGTATGTTACTTAGATTAAGACATTTAGAACATTAGACATTAGACATTTAGAACACTTTCACAGCTTGCCTGGCAGCAGCACAAAAAAATATCCAAAGAGAGAACAAAGTCTCTTGTTTTGGTCCTCCAGTCTAGAATTTGTGACGACTTTAACTTGGGCACTCTTGAATGTAAGATTTTTGTTTCTCACTAGTGTTCCTACCTAACAGAAAGCTAGACAGTAATAGCACTGCTCATCTTAAAACTTGTGGATTAAAGTTAACACTCTTGGTAGTTTTAGAGATGTAGTTTTTAAACACCTTTGTTTATCATGGTTTTAAAATGTTAGTAACTACTGTTACAGACTCTTGTTCTCTTCCAAAATGAAAATTGTTTTGAACAAACTTTTTTCTTTGTCTTTTCTTTCCTTTTAAAAAAAATTATTATTGTTGTTGTTATTATTGTTATTATTTTTGCTGTACAAGGGTTGTTAAACCCACAGCATTACATATACTTTGCAAGTGCTCTACCATTGAGCCACCCATTAGCCTCTTTTTTATTTTTTATCTTGAAACAGGGTCTTGTTAAGTTATGTGGGAGGCCTCTGGCCTTGAACTTGCCACCCTCCTGCCTCTGCCTCCTGAGTTTTTCAACCAACTCTTAAGTACTACCTTGCCTCAAATTAAGTCCCTGGCTCTATCTGAACACAACTATTCTGAAGTTCTCAGAAGTTATTATTTTGTGCATAGTAAGACCAAATTTTTCCTAGGTTGTAGTAGGAGGGAGTCAGTGTTATCACAGCCTCCTATCCATGTCTGATAAGGAGAAGCCTTCTCTTTGCACAGAAGTTTTAGGTGGAGCAAAGAGCACTGCCATGTGTTTAATAAAGACAGCTCTCTTCTTGGGACTAATTAACAGTGACATATAATTCCCCCTTATCTCTTAATAAAGGTACTAAAGTTAAGGTGTAGATGTTGTTTCTTTGAGAAAAACGAATACAGCATTCATTAGAAAAGAAAAAGTGTTAACTTATTTTATTGTTGGTTTCTCTGAAAATGTTTCTATGATTTTGGAGTTCATGAAAAAGCTTTCTGTCACTTTAAAAACATGCCAAAGAAAACAGTTGTTAAGCTTCTCTGATGTGTACTCATTTTTTTTTCTTTTCGGCAGTACTTGTGGGTTGAACCAGGGCTTTGTACGTTCTTTGAAAGCACTCTACCTCTGAGCTGCACCCCAGCCCCTTTCTAATTTTTTTTTTTAATCTCAAGACAAGGTCTTGCTAAATCACACAGGCTGCCTTTGGCCTCAAACTTGGAATCCTCCTGCCTCTGCTTCTCGAGTCACTGGGATTACAGGTGTGCGCCACACACCCTCCTCATGTACTCATTTTTTAATGTTACCTTCCTTTAAATTGTCTTCTTTGAGGATCAAGTGTATTCATGACATGTGAAAACACACATTTGGGATCTTTGCTAGATGGTATTTTAATTTCTGAATGCTGTAAGGAAGAGGTCCACATTTCATAGATACCTTGTTCCATTATTGGAGTTCTACTTTTAGAACATCCTTTATTGTGCTGAAGCTGTTTAGTTCTGTCATCTAAATAAAAATTTCTTGTCAACACGATAAACTTCAAATATTTGATGACATTCATGCTCCATTAAGATATCCATTTCTAGCAGAATATGGTGGTGCGTACCTGTAATCCCAGCACTTGGAAGGCTGAGGCAGGAGGTTTGAGCCAAGTTTGAGGCTGTTCTGGTCTACACAGCGAGTTACAGGGCAGCCTGGGCTACCTAGCCAGACTCTGTTTCAAAAAACAAAAAAACAAACAAAAACAGATAAAGCAAAGAGAGGATATCTCTTTCTGAGTAAATATCCCAAGTTCCGGGTGTTTTTTTAATTGGTGTGTGTGTGTGTGCGCGCGTGCACGCATGCTTGGGGATTAAACCCTGGGCATTTCAACACTGACCTTCACCCACTAGCCCCCTTTTTACTTTTTATTTTGATACAGGGTCTCACTAAATTTCTCAGGCTGCCTCTGGTCTCAATCTCATGATCCTCTTGCCTTTGCCTCCCGAGTCGCTGGGATTATTGGCATGCACCACAGCACACAGCTCCTTAAATGTTTTTAAAAAATGTTTTTAATTAAAAAAAAATGTTTTTAAAAAATGTTTTAAAAAAAGTTTTAGTAAAGTTCAGGCTCGTCATCAACTTAATTGCCAGATTTTTTAGAGTTCCTTATCTAGATCTGAATATAACATCTCAGAGGCAATCTGATCAATACAAAGCATGGTTTCTCTTTTTGCTGCATGTTATACCTCTATTTTCAAAGGCTAAAGTCACATTAATTTGTGATATATCCCTGTAGTTACCATCCTGTTAGTTTTGGCTTATTATTTTAGCTCAACAATGTTTTCTAGCTTCTTACCCATTACTCCTATCTTTGTATTATTGACAAATTTGATAAATATGATGCCTATATTTTTATTTTCTGCAGCTGTAGCCTTGTGGCATCCGATCCCGA